>UXGD01000159.1:0-86416 GCA_900474315.1 Torymus auratus
TACATAGTAAAAATGCTAATGTGGGCAGTCTGTGAGAGAATTACTATGGTACCTTGTAAAATTTACTAGGCAATTTCCGTGTAGTCATTAAAAATGTAATGTAAAACAAAAAAATTATTATTTTGAAATTTCCATAATGTACATACTGTTAAAATAATATAAGGTAAATAATACTGTGAAATTCTGTACCATAATATATTTTATTATTTTTTCATATAAGTATAGGTATATACAAATAAAACAATCAGCACACAAAATAATCATCTTGATTAGTTAATCTTGTTCGTTGTTTTGACAGCAGCAAGCCATTACTTTGCTCGCATGAGCAAACATACATCACAGTTCAAGCATAAGCCTCCTTTCAATACAATCAAAAATTATTCAAAGCGTTCCGCCGAAAACCGCAATAACGCGTATCTGTGTAGAGAACGAGTATAGCTGGCGATGCAACAATGGCTGAAACTCCTGTCGCTCGTGTTGTACAAGAGGTTTGTGAGAGAGATGTAGACAGAGGTAGAACGGAGAGACAGAAACAGTTCGATATTTTGCACGTGCCGGCAACGAATTCGCTCGCAGCGTATACGTGGCGAGCTTTAACTGCCTTCCTGTCCCGGCACATGACTCACCCGCGCAACGTCGGCCTGAGCGCTTTTTCGTTTTAAACGAAATAAGTATTATAGGAAGGCAATTTCAAGTTGCTTCGTTTAGACGTAATAATATGGCCTTGCTCGCCTTCTTCCTCGCGAATATTCGTAACGATTTAACACTTTGAAGGAAACTGCTTATACTGCAATTTGCTTTACATGTTTCTTTACTTGCTTTATCATTATATTTATCATTAATTATTCAAAATTTCAAATACCAGCCAGAATTTATTATGTAATTCCGTTAATTCATCTATTTTTACTTCGTTTACAAAATTTTTTAAACTCAAATTTTAATATTTCATTTTTTAAATTTGTTTTCGAGGATTTCAATATTTGTCAAGTGGAAAATTATATATTAATAAAATTATACACTTAGAATTTTACTATTACAATTCATTGGTACTTTCTCAAATTTAATGTTTTGCTTCATGTTCCTATCGAATAATCCATTGATTTGAGGTTCATTTTATTTGGTTTGTCGTCGCTCTATTTTAATTTCTTAAATATTGTTCATAATGTATAAATTTACTTATATTATTCGAATAATATTATCGGTAGTTTTTATGACATTATTTCTAAAACATCTCACGCGTATTATACAACAAGAGTTATTGCAATCGGTTGAAATTGAGTTTTGGATAGAACTTGGTCAAAAAAAAAGTTTTTTGTATAGTTTAATGATTACATAGAAAAATACTGAACTCTATACTAGAGGTGCATGAATACTCGACTCGAGGTGTTTTAAACAGTATCGAACGATTTCTTATAAAACTCCAGCGTATTTATACTTGGTACTTTGTTGAAATGTTCAACATAATAGGACTATTCGTAAAAAAATTGAATTACTCGGATTTGATCGAACCACTGGATTCCCATCAAACTGTTCGAACCGAATCGAACTACTTACTCGAATAAGATCGAGATATTCGCATCACCTCTAACTCTTTTGAATTTCATCTAAACTGAATTGCCAGAATCAAGTATTACATCGTCGATGATATAAAATAACTAAAGATAAGATAAATTAAAAGTAAATCAATTAAAAGTATGATATAAGTACATGATTTTAAAGTAAATAATATAAATAACTGACGTATTTAAAAAAAACGTTATCAGCTAAAATTAAATGATAATACAATGAAGAAAGAAAACACATTTATTTGTGTTACACTGTTCTACAGTTTAGCCAAGATTCGAATCAAAACTCAATTCATTAATAGCTAATCTAATGATAAGCTTATGTTTTTCTGTAGTAGGTATTTAAAATGTATGCTACATAAGATTTAATAATCTTTAAATAATTCATCAAATTATTGAGTAGCTCGATCATTTTGAACTATTCAAGTGAAGTTTAAGTTGTCCAGTTTTTCCGAGGAATGGATTCCATTCAACTGGAATTCACCAAATCGAGTATTAAGACCGAGTAGTTTGAATTCACGAACAGTCGCGCATTCTTATTCGACATAAAACCTTGACCTAATGCAAAAAAATTATTTTTAACGTTGGCTTACAAAAGAGGAAGTGAAATCACAAACGCATTCTTTTCATGCATGTTAATCACGTTTTGGCAATATTTTTTTACTTTACACCGAATGCAAGTGGCGCAGTCACGAAAAGAACGTGATAAAAATTGCTAACAAGTATATGCACAATTCGAGACGAACAAGTTTCACTTACTCCTCTGTGCACTTGACTGATCTTGATAATACAAGATAATCTCTAATACGACTGCCCCGTACAGTGTAAGTAGGTATATGTAAAATTGTAAGTGTCATTATAAAAACGATCGGGACACTTTTTTCACGATTGCGCATAAAGACTGCACGAGGACACATGCTACAAGAATAAAATAGAAGCGTTATGCAAATACACGCTTCTCGAGCTTTTTACAGAGATTTATTGTTTTGTCAATTTGTTTTACAATGCGACTGAGGCAGCTATAGGTAGTATACATATTTTCAATGCTACTGCGTGAACTAACTCTAATTTATAGTCAATAATATTCTGATGAACAAGACACTTTAACTGCGAAGCATAAAAGAAATTAGTTAAGTAAAGAAAAATGGACTAAAATAGAGATAAAATTAACAGTAGCCGAATATGAAATTCGAGCCCTGCATAAGATCATCGAAAGGAAGCAGTTCTCATTACGCAGCCACTTGATATCCCGAGCGCAAACAAACGAACAC
Source organism: Torymus auratus (assembly GCA_900474315.1). Lineage (NCBI taxonomy): Eukaryota > Metazoa > Arthropoda > Insecta > Hymenoptera > Torymidae > Torymus > Torymus auratus. The sequence continues at coordinate 2,837 of UXGD01000159.1, forward strand.
GCGCGCGCGTACCTACACCCACTTCCGGTTTATCGCTGGAAGTGAAATTTTCTCAACAGCGCCTTGCTCCTCACTCCGTCATCGAAGACTGCAACGCGAGATAGGCGCACATATACGGACTGTATGTACATCGCTGCGCCAAAGATAAGTCAAACTAAGTACGCGGGAACGGAGGGGAGGGCGAGCGTATATTCGTGCTGATAATTCGCCGTGTGTGCTCGCAACAACCCTGCAATGCAAATGCGCGCTCGTGTGTTATTAGACGCATGATGCGGCGAGATAGTGTCGCGTTACTTTTCGACGGGACTTCGATCGAATTATCCACTCAGTGTTCACCGATAATTATATGCGTGCGCACGTGCGTATGCGCTCTGTAGGGCTTTTTTAGTGCTTTTTTCAGAGAGATTTCGCGATAAAAGTGCCATTTCTCTGACTAATGCATATAACGAGAATCTGAAAAATATACACATGCAAAAAGAAATCATAAAATTAGTTACAATTTCATGTAAATTGAAAAATATTTAAACAAGATTTATTGTGTACATGAGAATTTGGTAGGCAGACCCACAAAAAGAGAAAAGTGATATACGCCATAATCTATAGATCAGCATATCTTCGTGCTTTTTACTCCCTTAATAATTATGATATCTTAAATAAGTATAAGGTTTTTGAACGAGGTAAATTAAAGGTTTTTTTTTAATTCCTCTACAAAATAATACAGTATTCCTTTCAATATTCACTATAGAGTATCCTTCTAAATTTTTTTCCTGACGAAATGTCCTGTGTGAGTTGTGAAAACTTGTATAATTTTTAAAATCAAACTGATCGTTATTTTTATCAATCGAAATTCATACGTTCAGATCATGTCATAATAATACAATCATTATCAAAATGCAAACGTGATGGGAAAATTCTGACTTTGGAATCATGGTTAGGCGACCAAAATACACAAAGATATGATGATCTAGACTCGGGCGCACACCGCAATTTTTCTGTTTATGGACTTGAAAAATGTTTGAAAGCAAATAAACAATATATTATGGAGAATCTACGACGCTTCATGAGATGGATTGCATTATGGTTATGATACTAACGAGACTCTTTAACTGAAGGGATAAAGATGCAGTATTTTGATGCTTATTACTTTAAAGTTTTGTAATTAATACGAGTTTTATAAACTGATGATAACGTGAGACAAAAACAAAACGTTTCAATGAAGATGTATGATATCGCAGTTTTTCTACTTCTTTGTAAGTGCAGAATTGATGATGAATAATGACACTTTTTATAAATAAATATTACTAACATTACTATAATAAAAAATGAGATTATTCAGCAAGGGAACAGGTAATGATTCACTTTATTGAATGACTAACTACTTTTCAAGATGAAAAGCTTATTCTTATTTGGTCTTTAATTCAATCATACCAATGAAATTTTTGTATGATTGGGGGTTGCAAAGGAGATGGAGATTTATTTATCTCGGTATTTATTTATTGAAATTACAGCGAGATTAGTAATCACACAAGACATTTTAGAAATTAATTCAATAAATATAATTGCAAACATATACAGAGTATATAGGCATCGGCATACAATTTTCCAAGTCAGAGAATAATTTCTTCTCTCCGCTCGTATATATCGCTAATCGTACGCTTATTACGCATTCCAGAAAAAAGCGCTCACAATCACAGGCATTCGATAAATAACATCGATCCCGAATCGCACGCGAAACCGTTTAAGCGAGCGGAACAAGACGATACATATACCTGTATATGTATATGTAGATAGCTTCGCGATCAGAGCAAAACGAACGGCTGCAAGGTTGTAATTTCGAGCGGCCGCGGGCGGAGCGCGTTTTTCCGAAGCGACACAGCGCGCGGAGCTTCCGTGAGCGTCTGTATACGTATATATACGTAGGTGCAGCGACCGGCGAGATAAACGTGAGCTTTTGTGCACGTTCCGCGATCTCTAATGCCACGGCAAGTTATTGCTATCGCGCAGACGCGGCGCCCGCCGGCAGCGGCACCTTCGAGAGGCGTATTAGGGACCTAATGAAATTTTATTGCTTCGCTCTTTTTTATACTTTTAGCCAGCTTATATCTGCGTTAAGGTTCGTGTGAAAGAAAATTTCATCACTTCATGTAACTAAAAATGTTAGTTGCCACTTTTCTTCCGTATAATTAATAAAGTTTTCTACATTAGGTCTGATTAATACAAGCGACCATCAGCACGTCTATTGTGCCCGTCAATCGACAGTGTAACAAGATTATTGTTGCCACTCGATCGGCGCTGCATTGTTGCATATAAGTAAACGCGTTTTAGAAAAGCGCCTGGTGGCGAAGGTTATCTTTTGTCCCGATCAAAGCGGCCGGGGATCGACTTTCGTTTTTGCTCCGTGCGATATCCACGAAAGCGTCAGCTGTATAGCTAAGCCCTCTCAGGAGAGCCTGCGGGAGAACGAGGAGAAGGAAAATGCAAGCGCACTCGTGCTGGTCGTTGGCACTTTTTCGCGGCCCCGCGCGCGGCGTCGGGTCAGCTTTCGAAAACCTGTTTAATCGCGCCGTCATTATAAATCGCAAGCAGAAGAAAACGAGAATAGAGCCCCGGTGCGTACGCTTTTCGTATAGTCTATACTCCCCGAGCGTTTGTATATTAATCATTTCGATATTTTCGCTGCATTGATAAACTTTTTCTGTTAAAAAAGCTTGGTAATAGCACCTGCAACTCTTGTTTTAATCGCTTCTCTATGCAACGATAAAGAGAGAAAGTCGCTTGCCGATAGAATTGCTATATATATTATATTTTCAATATATGAAGAGGACTTTCTCAACTCTCTGATATACAGAGCAGTAAATTGTTTTCAGTGTGGTTATGGCATCCATGATTGTAAAAATTATTGGATTATCGAAAATCGATTCGACGAGGTGAAACCTCAGGCGGATTAGCATTATAGGTATAAAAAGTCAACAATAGGCCCAGGGGACAGCAGCGCGTTTGCTCGAATCTCCCGCTGCATCCCTTTATCGCCAATAAAACCGCGCGCCTCTAAAATGAAGTTCCAATAAGTACAGGCTGCAGCGTGGGGGAAGAATTCCTCCCGTATATAGTCCACTATCCATATAGTGGACGTTGAAGAATAGCCCTGTTATTTTCAATTGCCGTAAACACACGCTCAGAGAGAGTATATATAGGCGCGCGCGTAACAGTATCGGGTGCGGCGATAACCTCTTCGCGAAAAAGCGACTTTGCAGCATTCCTTCTCTCTCACTCTCTCTCTCCCTCCTCCCTCTCCGCTCGCTGCGTATGTGCGCGCTTGTTTTTATTATTCAGCGCGCGAGTGAGTCACGGAGCAGAGTGTGTGTATATGTCGTGTGTGTCACCGGTCACGACGCTGTTTCGCTGACGAGGGAAAGCCGCACCGCGCGGAGAGGAGAAAAAGAGAGCTACCGGCGAGATGGAGATGCTCGGATAGGGGCTAACATATACACGCACCAGCAGACCAGCAGAAAGTATAAGCAAGAGCGAAGGAGTGGAGAATATATGGACGGGACAAATTGCTCGCTGCTTCTTTGCCGCCTGCGCTCTTCAACAGACTTGCCCCCGAAAGATCTCCATTTGGATACTTGAAGGAGAGTGAGTTTTTAACCTCTTTTCCGTAACCTCTTTCAAATCTCACCTGTTTGAGACTTTTTGCGCTGGGGGCATAACGATGGGAAACTGGAAAAACAAGAGGCCCGTTTAGTTTCGTTTATTCGCCGATAACGGTACAGAGTGGTAAGATCTTGCGCGAAAATCTGCGTTGCCAAACGCTATGCATGTCATTATGGCGAATGACTCGCAATCGCGGAGTACCTAACATCTTATCTTTAAAAACATCGCACGATTTTATTCAAGTGGCCTGCAGTAACATTTAATTGTTATTTCTTTTCTCTCCAGTTAACTGGCCTCTTATTAACAGTTATAATTGAATTTTTTACAGCCCAACATAAACAGATGTTAATCGCTATTTTTTCAAGTATTTCAATTAAATGTGGAATGTTTTGTTCAGTCTTAAATGCAAGTATTGCAAGGGTCATCAAAATTTGGAGTCGGAAATGCTTTTTTTTCGTAAATAAAAGATGATTTGTCATACATATCTATACTGTACTTCCTCAGTCCTTTAAAATTTTCCCAATCACATAAAGCTCAACAAATATATACAAAAGTACAAAATATCTTCGTCAAAGTATTTAATGACGTTAGCTGTCGAGGTATATATTATAAATCCTTACATAAAATTAACAACGAGTTGAAGAAAGCCTCTGCAAGAAAGTATAAAAATAATAATCGCGAAGGGATTCGAAGCCGCCGGGAGGAAGGGAAAAAAGCCTCGTGCGCGCATATAGACGCGGAGGCTCCCAGTAAAGTTTTACGATTGTCTGCGGCCTCCACCACAGCATGTGCGTATATACGTATGCCTTCCTCTTTTACGATGTCACTCGCGGCATCTCGCCGCGTATAGAAGGAATGCCGACGGGTTTGCGGCCCGGTAAATATCTTAAGAGAGAGGGAGAGCCGCGCGGAGGAAAATTCATTACATAATGGACTATTTCCTTTCGGTTTTAAGACGGGATTACGGCCCCGTCTACCTATACACGTGCGGGACCCCGCAGCGGCCTTGTGTTTGCACGGCGAAATTGTCGGGAGGCTGGAATCGCGTTCCAGCCTGAGCACGTGTTGTGAATAGATGAAAGTTTTTCCCGAGGTTTTTCCAAAATGCAGAGAGTGCGGCCGGCGTGTTTGCTTTTTGGCCAAATTAGAGGTGGGACTGTGCGTGCCGATTTTCAAAAGCAAACTCTTTTCTGGGAACAAGACGAAAGCCATGCGTATATAGATTCAGCCCTTTTTCCTATAGTGCTTGGAATGTTGCGGAAATCCGAGTTTATGGATTTTCATTAAATTTTACCATAATTCTGATCGATACAAGCAATATTTTTTATTCATTTTATTACTTTATTTTAGGAAAAAAACTTTTATGTGCGCTGTGACTCATCAAAATTACCACTTGCAATACGCTGCATATATGCCATAAGTATAATATATTTCCGAGAATACCATTTCGTTTTATGTTTTTCAAACTCTGATGGCTATCACTGAAGAGGGGAAAAACTATACATATTATATTGTCAGCTCTTTAATTAATGCAATTTTTTTATAGTTTTAGTAAGTTTTATTCTTATTGAAATCTATGAGCAAAGGTATCATTTGCACATTAACAATAACGTTATCTATATATTATACCAAAAGCTCCTGAATCATTATCAAACCATAAACGCTTCTACATACCTAGTCACGTAGTCGGTTATTATTGTTTCAATCCTTTTCGACTACTCCATCAAACCGGTTGAGAGAAAAATGAAAAATTCTGTAATTAATTATTCTGCCCGCTGGAGTAGCAGCAAGTCCTCGATTCATCAAAAGTAAAGTAAGGTAAGGCACCAGCAAGTAGAGGTAAAAAAAATAGGGTCAGCGCCCGATGCGAAAAGCCATATGTCATGCCCCCGCGCCGGCTTGCCTTTGTTTCTCACTGACGCTCGCCTAATTTTCCTGACCTTAAACAAGAAGCACTCGTGTTAGTGGCGAGGGAGGGAAGCGCGCTAGAGAGAAAGAGAGGAGAGAGAAAGAAAAAAGGCCAAAGGGAGAGGGCTTTCCCTGGCATCTAATAACCCACTCGAGAGGGCGTCGTCGCGATCGAGGCGAGAAGCGGTGCGCGCGTGTGCACCCACTCTTTCATGAAAAACCTCCACGTATGCGCGAAGGGCCTCCTCCCTCGGTGTATTACGCGTCCGTATGCAAGTTTTATAATATACGAGGCGCGAGCACACCTAGAGTAGTGCGCGCACACGTGCGTGCGTATTATATATGTGTATATGAAAACGAGGGGTCTCTTTTTTCCGAAGCTACAGAAGAGGAAAGTTTTTTAATTAGAACCTTTGTTTTTTAAAGAAGGCCTTTTTTCTTCTCGGGACTTGGAAAGAGAAACACTTTTCCATTCTTTCTTTTTATTCGTATTTTCAAAAAATACTCTATTTCGAGTTTACTTCCAGGCGAAATTCTACAGTTTTTAGGTATATATAAACTTAAAAGCAGAATGTTTTAGTTTTTTTATATTTACTAAAGCAAGGTTGGAAAATCTTTTTTTTTTAATATACAGAACTTGAACCGTTACACAATCACGCTCGGTATGTTAACAAGGTAGCTCTGCACAGCAGTTCTGGACTTCGTTTTAAACAAAGGTTTCTGCTTTGAAAAGTACAACGCTATACGTTGAAAAAAACTGACTACGCCCTCAGAAAAAAAAACATTGCAAAAAGTCGGCGATAACCATATTTAGTTATACGAAGAAGCGAACTGAGAGGAGCAGGCGCGCGAAGAGTAGGTAGAGGAGAGGGAAGAAGGCGAGAGATATGGCCCCTTGCAGCAAGGATCTCTCGGCTACAAGGATCGATCCTCGTTATGTTCCTCTTCTCTCCTCTTTCTCCTACTCCTTCTATCCCCCCTCTCTCTCTCTCTCTGTCTCTTATTTTAATCTGTATAGCTATGTATGCACGAATGGTAGCTGGCCGCGTGTACGTGCACGCGCGGAGAGAAAGAAGCGCGTTTCCTGGCCAGAAGGTACGGCAGTGGAGGAGAGAGGGACAGAGAGAAATATATATAGGTATAGATAGCCGCGCGCGTCCGAGGGCCCCACCCTAGAAGCCCCGATGCCGTGTCCCGAGACGCGGACGGACGCGTGCGCATCTTATACACCGCTCTCTTCGCCGATCTATACGCCCGGTTCCACGCGAGCCTAACTCGAGAGCCAACTTGTGAGAACCCAAAGATTGCAGTGTTTTGGACAAATTTTGTCAATTTTATTCCAATGAAAATTTATTTCACTGTTTATTTAGCTTAGTTTTAAGTCGACAATATATTATACCTCCTATTAAGAGCTCCATTTTCATTCAAGTACTTTAAAAGTTTTAAAAATAGAATATTTTATAATTCAGTTCTTTTCCGCTTTTAGGTTGAATTTTTCATCCTTTAATGGTATAGCATTATGATTTTAAAGTGTTTTTAAAGTTCATCTAAAATTCTAAACTAACTCAGTTTTAAAAAAGGTATGATATTAAAGTATTAATTAGAAGAGGGTTAGATAAAGTGGAGTAGTAATATCACCAGTTTGAATAATTAAGGATGCTAGTTATATATGAGTTACTGATTATGTTGCTCTATGAAAATTTGGTAGAGGTATTATAAATATTATTTTTCAATGAAAAGCTGTTGCATTGTCCCAACATATTTCATCTCCTCATAGTCATTCGTAAACTCAATCATATGAAAAGCGAATGGTAAATCTTATTGCCAAACGAGTAATAGTTTGCCAATATTTCTCTCGAGAGCCACTGGAATTACAAAGTCATTCACCGAAAGCATTCGAGGAGCAACAAACATTGCACTGTTGTTCACTCTCCCAGGCCAGCGCCTCTAATTAACAATGAAGAAAACTCCCTCGACCCGCTCCTGCGCGCATTTCCCCGCATCTTTCGCGCTTACTCACACACATGTATACTTAGGCAGATATACATCCCAGCAACAGCACATCCTCTCCTTCTCTCCCGCGCTCACTACTATCCTATTTCTCACACTCTTGTCTTTCGCGCCGCTCGGCGCGTTCCGTTCATCTCTCTCTGCGCTCGCCTCCCCTCATCCCTTTCTCTCTCTCTCTCTCCTCTCCCAAGTCCCAACCACCATACGTGCACACATATATACACACACACCCTGTGCGTCGCGCATCCCCACCACGTCAGAAGCGGCCGTCTCCCTTCGAAAACGCTGCTGCCACGGCGGTGTGTGCGCGCGAAAAGAGGGGAGTGCGCGAGAGAGAGAGAGAGAGAGACAGCGCTGGTCCCGGCCGCCCCGGCGGCGTCTCCCGGCGGCCGGGCCGCGCTCTCCCTCATTCTTTCCTCGACCGTCGCGGTGAGAGTGGCTCTGCAGCACAGCGGCACAGCAGCGCGCTAGCCAGAGAGAAAAAGAGAGTCGTGGTGTGCAGCAGCAGCAGCTCCGCTTTTCCCCCGCCCCCGTGACCGAGGAAGGGAGACACGTCCTAGCACTGCCACAGCGCACTCTTCCAGCAGTTGTACACCTTGCTACGTTGTTCGGAGTGTTTTTTCCGCACAGTGTGTGCCGAGTGCCGGGTGAGTGAGATCGTACACGCAGGCGCGCGCGAGAAACGACAGTTTTTTTTCTTCAACAAATAGTGCCTACACAGCCCGTACGTGCAGCCACTGCCACGGCTCTGAGTGAACTTGTGCATTGCTAGGTCGTCGCTGCGAGTGCTTTAACCGAAAATTCGGTTGTGTGCAAGTCGCCGATTTCCGGGTTAAACAAGTGAGTGAAGAGGAGCGCCAGGACTCGCTGAACGGCGCCGAAGGGGAGAAGCACGCGCAGGAGACGAGCACACCGGAGAGGTAGGAAGAACATCATTATTCTCGCACCGCCGTCGGGGCTCAGCCGGGGAGCAGCCGCGCGCACGGGGCCTTTTCGGATGGGTTCGTGAACAGCGCGCAACCCTTGTGCGCCATGTTTTACGCGAGCGTGAGCGGGAGTGCATCGAAAAGTGCCGCCACCGCCGCCGCCGGGCTTCCTTTGTTTCGTGCGCGCGCGCGCGAGCCTGAGCAGCGCTCGAAAAACCGTTACAACACTCGACTACAGTTTGAAAAAGTGCACGATGAGTCCGCGATACCTTACACTTTCTAAAGTATATTGTGACGCGAGAGGAGGGCAGCAAGAATGCCGTCCCGAGCCTTTGCCGAGGAGCTCTCTTCTCTCTTTGCCGAGCGCTCTCTGCTATATATTCGATCTCCGGCAGCTCCCTTTTTTCCCGAATCGGCCGCGCGCTCGCCGATCGAACTCGCGTTCTTCCTCCCCCTCACTCGCGCCACGAGCGAGCCTGCAGCCCTTTTTCGAACGCGCTCCAACGGTGGATTAAACGTTGCCAATGCGTAAAGAAGCCAACTGCCTATATATCGCTACGATGACGAAACTTGTAGGCTGCTTGGGAAAGGATGGCCAGCACGCGTATTTTCCATCTGCTTCGCATATTTAACGCGCAATTTTCGATAAGGCTCGAAAGCGTCTCTCGACCCGCTTTGATAACTATAGTTTATCGAACTAGCAACGATACCAATGTGGTCGATTTAAACATTAACGCTGATGTCTCCCCAGAAAACATTTGCATTACTTTAAATATTGTTGGATTTGTTAATAAAGTTAAACGCATATAGTTAGCTAAATGATTTATGCATAAAAACAACGCAGTTGCTCAAGACTGAACATAACCTATCCGCTCGGGGCGTTCTTTTTAGGGCATTAAAATCCACTCGCATAACTCTGCGCATACGTAGCTCGTTAATATCATTTAAATTACAACTCTCGTCCGGCCAAGTCAAAAACTGAAAACGTTCGTTGCGCGTTAGCCACGTTGGAAAAAACTCCAACCGCCGGTTGGCCGCTAATTTCGGAGCAACCTCGCCTACCTGCCTACCTACCCCCAACCCAAAAAAAGCCAGTTTTTAAAAAGTCTACCTACACGTGAGGCGTTACAGCACACTCAACCGTCTCTTTCTCTCTCTCTCTCTCTCTCTCTCTCTCTCCAGCTATCTCTCTCACACTCACTCGCCGGGCCTTCGTTGCTGCTGTTGCCATAGCGACACACAAAAGGTGGCCGTGTGTGTGCCGGCAGCGGTGGTGGCGGCGGCGGAGCACCACAAGCGTACCCACACACACACACGCGCGCGCGCGCGCACGCCTACGTACGGTACGGGCAACGCACGATTTTCGTCCTGCTGCGGCTCTCGCGTGTGCACGCGCCCGAGACGACAGTGGCGGCGGCGCGTAGCCCCCTCGCCATTTTGAAAATGGGCGCACGCAATCGATAGCTGCTCTCGGGCGTGCGTGCGCTCGCGCCGGCAACGCCGCCACGGGAGGACGATTTTTACGTGGAGATGCACCAGTCGCGCAGACACGGAGAGGACCGAGAGAGACAGAGAGAGGCGACTAAAATTCCACTGGATTTTCGTCCGTATAGAGCTATTGAGCGCGCGTATGTTTTTTTTCCGGGGTGTTTATTGCCAGGCAGCGGGAAATCGCGTTAGGGTGAGGTCTTGTAGACGGTTTTATGACCATGAGGTTTGGCCACTGTCGCTACAACGGGTAATTGCTTCTGATGGCTTGATTGATGCGGATGGAGTGTAATTTGGCGGTTGCACTGTACTAATGGGATGTAATGAGGGAGGCTAAAGTACCAGTGTGATGATTTTTTTTTTTTTTTTTTTTTTTTTCCAAAAATTTCTCGAGTTGGAATAAAACGAGTAATTTCTTATCAGCATACTTATTTACACGCTTCTTTTCTGCAGAAAACGTGAGTAATTGAATTTAGAACGGATATCTATTGTCTCTTGTTTGAAGGTAATTACTCATATTTATACGTACAGAATGATAACTTTTTTTAAATGACTAATAATGACCTATGTTTGCAATGAGATGATAAATTATTCTCCCCACTGGACGAGAAAAGCACGATAAGAGGATAAAACGAAAGTTGAAAATAAATGTAGCAGATTTATTATTCCTGAATGGTGCTAGGGTTCATCTTTATTGACAAACACGAATGCGAGTTTCTTGTTACAGAACAGCCTGACAACGCTGGAACAGCATTTAAAATACCTTAAAATATTTGACATTTTATAGAAAATAGCAAAAGAAATGATTAAAAATCTTTTAAAATGCAAGTCAAATAAAGAGAGTAAAATCCTATAGTTTGCTCTCTATAAAACGAAGCAAGAGTCCGAAAGAGCGTTAAAGTTATCTTGAATAAAAAAATATTTACACCGCACGTATGCCGGTACAACTAATTTTATTCACAAATATTTTCCCAGCCGCCTTATCTCTCGACAAGCTCTCTCGCTAGCACAGAGCGAGCTGCTGCAATCTAATCCTCGCCTCTCATACACGCACTCGAAATAAAGCGATAAAACACTCGAGACGAGGACGGAGCGTGTACGAACATATCTCTCTCTCTCCCTCTTTTCAAACGGTCGCAGCGAGCGCGTATAAATTCCGCGCGTACGTTTCTAGAAAAGCACGGGACACGTGTTTGGCAAGACCGGTGCGCTCGCACTCTGCGCGAGTCTCTCGCAGTCTCGGTCATGCTGGCGGGCATCACACGTGTCTATTCGTCAGATTTCCAAAGCCGTAAGTACTATGCGATATCTATACGGGAAAGCGGCGAGTTGGTATAGGCATTGCTCGCCATCTTGATCGCAGGCGCGCGGCCCGAGAGGGGCGAGTCGTCGGCGAGTGTCGAATCGAGCGCGAGAGACGCTGCCGGCGCGCAAGCGTGAGTCGAGAAATGAGAACCGCGGCCCGCGTGCGCGAAAGGAAGAGAGCTGTATAACGACTTCGTCCTTGATTAAACTTTTTATCGGGGCTCTTGGATTAATGCGCTTATAATTTTCTTTAAATGTTAATCTTTTACTACTATAACATCCGTCCATTCAGTTATCTGAAATTGTAATGTTGAAACGCGACGAAAGACTACCCTCGCGACCTTTCGGCTTTTCAACGGTCGGCTCAGCCACGTGTTTTTTCTTCGTAATCCCTCAGCTCGGAAATGAGGCTCGTCTATTCGTCCCGCTTCGTCAGCATTCCACGTGATCGCCGGATCTCCCATCGCGTCTCTTTTTACCTGCGCGCGCCACGCGCTAGCGTCAAAGAGAGGCGAACTTTTGCATGCTGGGGGAGAGAGTCTGGAGGGAGAGAGCGCCCGCCGTGCATTTAAAACGGTGCTGAGGTTTCCACGCAAACTACATTGTCCCTCGCAGGCTCGAACCTCCCCCCCCTCTCTTTTTCTAGTCGATACTGGTGGCAGAAAGAGAAAGAACGGAGAGCGCAAAGTCCTTTGGGAGAAGCGGCAACGTGGGTTAGACGTCTTCGACTCATACCTGTAACTCCTTTATTCCTACCTATAGCCATATAATTTTTCGTTTTAGAGAATAGTATTGTCGTTTATTCTCCATCTTCGTCATTTACTAAAAATAGTTATTGATATAACAAATTTTATAAATGTCGTAAAAACTTTACGTATTTTAGATTTTAAACAGTTGTCACCTGAAAAATTTAAAGATAAAAGAAAACCATGTATTTCCATTTTTTAAGACTGGCAATTTAATTCCAAATAAAGAAACAAAACTGTTTCGGTTCTTTTGAGTAAAGTAACCTTAATTCTTATGAAAACAGCTCATTCGTTTTAATCGCTTGAATTACTGAGAAAAGTATGAGAAATATCTCGTCTTTACATTAAATCATGCTTGAAGATTGTGAGAATATTCTGCAATGTTTTCAGACAAAAATATTTCTGTAAAAATAACGGATTTTAATGCATAGATTGTTTCTTTCTTTTTATGATCTTTACAAATTAATTACATTAATGTGATTAAATCTTCAAACCAGTATCAAATCAAGATTAATAATTAATTTTTAATTTTCTTAAAATGGAATTTCAATTATTGAAAAAAGTCCTGCTCGGGAGGGTTAATTATAAAGATAATAAGTATTAGTGAAATGTAATAGTCTATTTGCTCTAAATTAATTAACTTAAAGTTACTTAAATACATGAGACATGGGAAAATTTATAATTTGATGTTTCAACTCGTAATTGTACCCCGCGTTTAGTGCCAATCTCCAGTGTAGGTTATGTTGTGACAGTCACAGCTCTAATTACTTGCGAGCAAAAACGTAAAATTAACTTTCCGTAAATTGAAAAACGCGTATCGCGACTTTTGTGCTCGCTTGTGTGCTCCAAGTGCGGGAGGAAGAAAGAATGCGTGTCGGAAAAAAGGGGGGGGCAATGTTCAACATACAAAAAAGACCTCTTGGTCGAGATCTGCGAAATCTTGCGCAATGTTCAGCTTTGCGGAACCTCTTTAATTAATGTGCGATCCTTCACGAGTTCGCTTTTCGATACCTTGCTTCGTTATGCTAATATATCGCTCGAGAGAATTTATTAATCACTATTCTCATCCTTCTCGTGACTAACACGATCGCTGCATTTTTTAATTTCTTAGTGTTTTTCTGAAATAATAAAGATTTTTAGTTCCCCTTAATTTATAGATGAAACAACTTTTTTTTTTATAGTGCAATTCTTTAATTAGAATAAATGACTATACGGTTCGCTGAAATAAGATACAGATAATCCACGAATTATGCAAAAAAAAAAGATTCTTGTTTTTGTTTTGACGTGTGTATCGCCGATCAACTGACTTTTCTTGTTTTTATTCTCACAATTACCGCCTCTAAAACATTAATATGGCGAGGCAGATAAAAGCGCCGCGAGTGACGAAACCTGCTGCTGATTACGAAAACTGAAGAAATGAGGCTTTTTTAAATTGTACGCGCGTGAATAAATTAAATCTTTCTATTATTAACCTTGCGATAAATCGTTATCTGTCTGAAAGAGTTTTCGAGAGCCATTTATGAATCATGCCGTGGCATTTCCTGCTATTATTTACTACGAGAAACTCACGCCTAGGCTTTCGTCATCAAGCACACGTATAAAATGTGCACGAAACGTTGAATATCGCGCAGTCGTTTCGTCACTCTATAAAGAGGCGATATCTCAGCTCTCGCGCTTTGTATGTTGTAACGGATGTCGCGTCGCGTCGTCAAAACAAGAAAGAAAAAAAAAGAAGTTTGTTTCCCCAAGACGTACTAATGACGAGGCAAATTGGTCCGGGTCAGAAAATGCTCTCGATCATTAACCGTTCTGAGGTAATATGCTATTAGAATTGAGAAAAATCGAGGGAACATGACTTGAAATTGACGTTGTCACGAGCACACGAGTTACCACAAAAGGGTCGAAAAAAATGTTCTCTCCGGACATGAGACAGCAAACGAGATATTAATGCACCCTGTCCCAAATTGACTTGTTCAAATTAGGCAGTTTGTTAAATTTTGATGACCGAGTCGTGAGCAGCCCGGCCAGCACGAAAAAGAGCAAAGAACAACGTTTGAAGCATCCTTGCATACATGAAATCTTTCAATAAAGTTGATGTTGTAGTTCTCATAAGACTACTGCCACAAGCCGATACGATGCCTTTCTCCTTACACACAGGTTGCTCGCGATAGGGACCTATACTTATAACACGTTACACGACTGCAGACGACCTCGTGACTCGTCGGCTCGTCAATGCGAGCATAGACACGTCTCACGGGCGAAAGCGAGCGCGTGCACGCTCTCGACGCGCTCGAGGGAGCTTCTTCGATGCAGCGCTGTCGTGCGCGCGATCGACTGTGACCTCTCGCCCCGGGGGAACTAATCGGCCATGTATACATTCGTTTAGAAACCCTCTCTCTCTCTCTCTTTCTCTCTTTCGGAGCATGACATTTGGCGTGTGTGCAAAAGTGTGCTTTTTCATTTATTTTTTATCAAGTTTGATTATGTTGCTTTTTGACAAGATGACAATGGCCAAATAAGCTCTAGTTGTGCTCTATCAAGTACACTTTACTAATTATTCGACTTGCTATTTGAATTTATTTTGTTTGAAAAATTCTTCACTCATCGTACATTTAATATTTTTTATAGCGTTGAACTTGTACGCAATCCTGCCAAACGATCGGATACATTGATTAGTTTGGTGGCGTTGGGCTATAATGGTTTATTGTTGTGCTCAACATTGGTGCACGCCGAGTGAAGCTTCTCGGAAATCTCTCGCTTATGCACGTACACAAGCAGTGTTTTCGTAGCTCTAAAGAGGGAGACCAAGAGGATCGGTAAACAAAGTTCCTCATGGGGGGTTTCTCCTCTATTCTAAGATGCACGATTTATTTATCTTGTCTAGACTTTGTCGGCATGCTCTCTTTCTGTTTTTCTTCTCTGCTTTTCTTTCGCTCAGCTCTTGTTTGATTTCGTTTATTTTCTAGCTCAAATTCTCGTGCCCCACGAGCTCTAATCGCCCTACGATCATTATGTGATCGACTATTTATCTTACTATAGAAGTTCAACGAGCTACGCGCGCCAAATATATCTCTATCTCTTACACGACGCCATGACACTACATCATGAGATGAGCGCGCAATGCAGCGTAGTGTTTCAATGTCTTTTTTATAGCGGGATTTTCATACAGTCAAATAACATATTTCTGTTGGCTATGCGTATAGCAATAAAACTTATCTATACGATAAACTTTTAAATTTACTGGATTCAGATGCATGCAGGATAAACAGCTACATAGCTAGAAACACTCTTGACTTTAAGGTATACTCAAACTTCCTGGCCTCGAGTCTTTATAAGGCGAAAATTACAAATGCATCGCTCGTGCATCTCTAGCATGTGCGACGAAATACATAAACATTAACTTTCCCTTTAGCTCATGTGTACCCTCTCACTTCTTACGAGGCTTGTATTTTCTGCTGTGAGCGTCTCTTGGATCTCTCCCCATCTTTTCACGGATCGAATAAAATATTTCGATAAAAAGACAAACTCGTTGCACAACATTGTTCTTCAAAGTAGAAGCTGCCTGACTGTGCAAGTCGATCACAGTGCAGCAGCTTCAATTCAAACCGCGTAACAATTAGCGCGGTTTAACGACGCTCGCGACGGGCAATAAAACAGCTTTTACAGCCCGGCTGCTGAATCGCGTCAAATCTGCGCGCACAGAGCGCCGAGGTATTATACCGCGCGCGGCTCCCGAAATAGGTTTTTGGAACGGTCGCTTGCAGTAACACGGTCATAAAGTCCAGAAATACGAGAGATAGAGAGCCCCTCGCAAAGATTCTGCGCGCGGCCGGCTGGCTGGCCTGTGCCGAGCGTTTATATTAGAGAAATTCTCGATTTAACCGGGCCACTTCTAATTCGAGACTGCGCGCTCGTGCCCTACGTTCATTAAGGGGCGCGCGCCTCGCTTTTGTCGCGAATATGTGCTTTTCCCGTGGCGCTTAGTCACACGTTAGGTACGCCGCGCCAGCGCAATTCATCGAATCGAGCTCATTCTCTAGTTTCGAGACCCTGGCTAATGCGAAGGAATTTTAGAAAATAAAGATATACGCTGCTGACATTCCAATTGTTGAGCATGGAGATTCTTGGAGAATGCCGTAACGACTGTTGAGCGATAATTTTAATGATCCCAAATGTTTCAAGTAGTTTCGTCAGGAACAATTCCCCAAGGCAAAAATATCTTACGAATTGAACGAAATTCGAAAGATACACGAATAATAAAAAAAATTGAAGCACTAGTTGCGTGACGAGCAGCCGAGCATGTATCCGAAGCATTGAAAAAATGTTCTCATACTGACTCCTCTCTTAATAGGCGCATAAAAATGGCGTTCTCTTAATTCGCCAGATGAGGCGAGTCGCTGTGTGCCGCTCCCTCTCGTGATAAATCGCTCCTAAATGAAAATATCAGATGAGTGAGAGAGAGAAGGCGCCAAGATAAAAGGGACCTTGAACGCCGGCCGGCCGGTCGGGTTCGTCGCACTTTCTCGCGGCGCAGCAGCGGCAAATATAATATCTCTCCCTCTCGTCGCCGTACGGCGCGCAATATACCCTCGCGTTGTCTAGCCGTTCTCTTTCTCCTTTTGCACTTGCCGTTTATTGACGAAACAGTCGGCTTTTTCTCACGTATCTTATTTCCCCTCGACTGTTTTGCTTTTTTATCCTCTCTCCCTCTCCCTCGCTTAAACTTTTTTCAAAGCTCGCGCGTTGTGTAACCCCAGGGTTGAACATAACTATCTCGAGGCATGCAACTTTTTATGGTTATTCGCGCAATTAATTATCCGCGATACTGCACGTTGTGAAAAACATCGTCAGTTTGGATCTGAAGCTAATAGAAGCTTAATTGCTTTTCCTCGGTATATGTTTAATTCTTCCGAAAAATATTGCAACGAAATCAATGCAAATAACGGCAAGTTTGAGAAAGTAAACGGTTTATCGCATTTCATAGAACACGCACGATGCAACTTGGAACAAAGGCGGAAGCCCAAGATCAAAGGGAGACGGAAAAATCAGTATAATACACCGGCTGGAAAGCTTTCAGTTTCGAAAAGTAAAACACAACAACAGCCCTTCTACCTCGATTCCTGCTGTAATGAGTTTTCGCTCCGAGAAACGTCGAGGGCACTTGGTAGCCCTTCTCTCTTCGTTTTCTTTCTCCCTCTCTGTTGCTGCTGCAGCTGCCGCTCGTACGCGCGTTCCACTGCAGCAGCTCTGTATACGTCTGAGTGGCAGTGACCCGGAGAGCGCGACTATACTCGCTCGTTAATCAATTGAAACCGACGGAAAAATTCTCTTTCTCTCCCTTCGCATCGCACAGAATAGCGCTGAATAGGTAATGCGCCAAGTTTAGCGATAGATAAGATCACGCAGAGGCGTTTCGTCGCCAATATTTCTCCTCTTCACCTGTACTTCCTTGCGCAAGACTTACGCAATTGCTGCACCATCGCAATTTCGCGCTTCGAGTTGCTGAGAGAAAGAGAGAGGTGTAACGTATTCGCCAGAGATGCTCACTCGGAGATAATAGTCCTTTGCTGCGCATCTATAGAAAACTTTTGCGCGTCGCTTATGGCGCGAATGGCCATTACGAATTTCGTTCTCTTTGAGAGGCTACTTTTATGAAAAGGTCAGTGTACTTTCGCGTTTGGAAAATCATTATGATTTTTCTTAAGGGAGGTCTTACCGTCGTCGGTCATTATTTATACAGTCATATAGCACGTTGTTGATCGGCAACGTGAGCAGCAGCAGTAGGAGGAGCCCATTGGCTTAATAGAAACTTCAATTGACAAGAGTTTGACCGAGCGTCGGTGGTGGTGGCGGCGGCGGCGGCGGCAGCAGCAGCGCCCAATGCAAAACAATTGGGACATTTACTTCCTCCATTGAAATTCAAATCCATTGTATGTAAATGCCAGCGGCCGGCCGTGCGCTCGTGCAGCAGCGGAATCCTCTGATAGAAATTCATTGGATGCGTTTGAAATAAAAAGTATATTGGCGTTACAATAATTAGAATACACTTTACTTTCCGGGAACGAGATACATCTTAATTCAATTCATTGTCGCGAGTCAATTTATAAAATTGCTCTCCCTCTTTGCGGTAGATCGTCGGCTTTTATTGTTTACCTCTTCCAAGCCCCGAAAAGTCAAAAATACAGTCAAATACTGCAGAATATTCCAGGTGAGAGCTGAACGAATCGAAAATATCCTTCTTTCTTCTCGTACTCTTGGGTGTATTAGCTTCTCAAACTGGACCGATGGAAATGAAGCTATTGATTTGATTTTCCACGGAACGGCCGATATACGCGTGCAGCCGTTGGCAACCCCCCTCTAAATATAGTCGCATGACTCGCTCCCCGACTGCCTGCGCACACGTGCGCCCCTATACGCCATGACCTTCTCGTTCGTGCCGGAAATGCGAGTAGCCGAGTATAGCGAAAGCCCCTTCTTTCCAGCAAATCGCGAAAAAAGGGAACGCACGCCTAATGGAAGTCGGCTGCTCTCCGTTTTTGCGCCCGCGTCTTTCAACTTCAGTTTTAATGGCGATTCTAGACCAAAGGAAGAAGCTACGATGCCTTCACCCAGATCTCATTGGACTTTTTAATTTATGCCGCGGCCTTTTTGCCTCTTGTTTACCCGCTGACGCGCGCGAGTATTACGCGAGGGCTGTATACATGCTCCCGCGAGGTTATTTATTATGCGCGGCTTTCAGAGCGTTTACCCAGAATTCAGAGGGGGGAAATGTTTTTCACTCGAGCGATTATGCCTTCTGTAAGAGCAAGCCGGCTTTTGTTATTCGCGAGCTGAAATTGTGCAAATAAGAAATAATTGAATGATTCATTCGCCAGAGCTCGCGGTAGGATGTCTGGACTGTTATCTGGCAATAATCCATTAAGGCAATTCTTTCTTTATCTACTCGAGTATACGGAGAATAATTCGGATCGCTGGTAAAAAGCGTAAATAAACTTTATGCGAATAGTCCTCTTTAATTTCCGAAACACACAATAGCGTTAATTAATCATCTCGTCCCCGTAGACTTTCAGGCCGCTCTTTTTGCTCGACTCGTTCAGGACGAAGGCGAAATACGAGTCTGCGACCCGAAAACTCGGCAGAGAACGTTAATCTCGCTGACATCGCTCGAGCTCTCTCAAGCCCAAACTAGTTTCTTCCTCCCACTTTTTCTCGCATGAAATATTAAAATTTCTATCTCGTGCTCAAGCCGCGAAAAGCCTAGCGCGCGGAAAAAGGTCGGAGAGCGAAAGCGAGATTCAGGGAGAAAAAAAAGAGCGAAGAAACTGGCTCATCCGTGGCACCGGGGCATATTAGGCTCTCCCACTCGCCCCCGTTACCGCTGTTCTTCTGCGCGCTCGCTCTCTATACACGCGCAAATGAACGGCCGGCGAGGTGGTCCCAATTTATATCCGCCTGCTCTCGCGCACCAGGGAAGCCAGCTGAGAAGGACGAGAGGCAAGCCAGTTTTTGGAGAGTAAAAAGATTCCAATTCGACCGCAAGCAAGGCACGTGGTATTCAGAGAATGAAATTGGATTCAAGTCAGCTCTTACGATATTAAATCACTCGGAAGAAAAATAAATACGACTCCACTCGCAATGAATATTTGGACGCAACGCTTGAAAATCGGGGTTCGCTTATATGTGCATCTCGCCGTGGCGCTGATCACGGCGTTCATCTCAGTCTATTGAACTTTAAAAGTGCGCGCGGGTGCAACGCTCGCTGGATGACCGACCCACTGACGGGGCGCGCAGAGCTCCGTTGTAAAATCAGCGCCCACGCACGGGCTCCGTGAACTCGGAGCTGATCGGCTGCTGCGGCTCCGCATCTTCCTTTCGTCCGTAGCCGCAAATGGAAATTGCCGATAAAAAGCGAGCCGATTCACGCCAAGACGGCTGTTATGCGGACTTTAGAGCGCTGAAGGAGGTTATGGCAGGCACGCGTGCTCCGAGTATTAATGCGCGCCTCCTTTTCGCAGGAAAGCTGGAAATAAATATATGCAAACGCGAGGCTGACTCTCGCGGATAAAGGGAGAGAGAGGCTTGCGCAATGGGAAAGAGAGCGGCAGTCGACGGGTGCGGTGTATCGCGCTGCAAAGTCGACCGGAATGTGGCCAATATTCTTCGAAAAATGTGGCTTGGGACATAAAGCCAAGGATTTTATTTGGGATTCGTTCGTATTCATTGGTATTGTGAAAACAATTTTAAAGAAATCTCAAACATTTATTGGGATTTCAAAATCTTATCAACAATAGCATGCTTTTACCGTAAATTGAAAATCGTTAGTTTCATTATTTTTCCAATAAACCGACCTAATAACGTTGAGTCAGCAGGAATTTATTGGAAGAGGAAAAATTAAAAGGCGGTTAGCGAGTTGTGTTCCCAGCTCTGTATAATTAGGAAGAATCGTCTAGCATAACGATCCCCTAAAGTTGAGAGAACTGGCTTGAGCGCGTTTCATTGTCCGTTGCGCAATCGCACAGAGAGCCGCGTTACGGCCTATCAACGTCGCTCATCTGCGAGCGAGGCGAACGCTTTCGATCCGGCGAGCCAATTAATCACACGCGATCCACGCCGGGGCTTGGGTTCCAGTAGACCCTTCACCGTAACCAGATCTATCTCTCTGAAATCCGAAATCGCCGCTCCGGCAACGAGCGGCCGAGAAAAAATTCGATATCCAGCCAAAAGAAACGTCGAAAAAACCTCCTACAGCGATCAGATATATAATGTATAGGTTCGTTCCTCCAAAGTCCTGCGGTCGGCGTTCACAGAGAGAAACAGATTTTACCTATATATAATTACGCTACGGCGGTTTCAAGAAATAAATGGAGCTCGCTTCTCGAATCATTAAACTAGGCTGGCCAAAGATCGTTAACCTCTTCATTCACCGAGCAAGTTATTTACCTTAGAGCTGGGCTAATTATCATTTTCCAAGCCCATGTGCGCGCGCCCGAGCCAGTGACACTCCAGCGTCCGACATCCTTGGGGCAATCAGCTATAGCCGTAGCTCGTCAACCGTATCCAATCCGCGCGAAAGCGAAAGAGTCGGGGCTTACTCGAGCATGACTGCAGCTCCCTGGAAGCAAAAGAGCGAAAGGCCGTTGACTCTCACTCCCTTCGGAGACTGCAGCACACAACAATGGATTACCTAAGCAGTCGGAGCTGTAGGTGCGAGCCGGATGCCTCGCAGGCAGGGGCCAAGAGCAACGAGCCAGTCGCTCGAAAAGGCGCGTCACGTAGCGGTAGGGAAGGATTGACGAGAGAGTTAATTGTCTCTCGAGCTGTTTGCCCAACGTCAGCTACCAGCCTCGATAATCATCCGTTGACTTGGAATGGCGCTGGGGAGATTATTTTGATTTTTCCCAATAGCCCATATACCCCCGAATTCATAATGAAGCCGCAGAGATGCAATCTCGAGTTTCCCAAGGTAAATTAGAGCCACTCTCGATAGCATCGTCCTTTTGTTCAGCGCGAGCTTTCTCCCCGTATCTCCCAACGATCATCTCACATAGGTCGCTATATTAAATAATACTTTGGGAAAGCCCCGCTCGAATCGACTGGCGGAACTCCCCCGTCGATAGGCCGAAATATCGCAATAACTCGCGAGCGAACACGGCGCGCCATTAGTGGCCTTTCAGAATTGGCTCCGACGTCGCTGCCATTGTTTATTTCCAGCGTCAGAACTCGTGCGCGCTCGCGAGTATCTCACGATAATCGCCGTTTCCCTGGAAAGAGAGACAGCTGCGCACGTGGGCATACGGGCGCAGCGCGAGCGCTAGAAAGGTATATGCTCGAGCGCGGTTGCGTGCATAATTCACTCTCGTTAAAGCGCGGGATTTGCAATTCCTCGCGCCGGGGACTTTCGCTTGTTTTTAGGCCCGCGAGGGGGGCTATATGCTCGATATATTTCTGCGCGCCCGTGGATTTAGAGCCGCGACTTTAGTGCTTGTTTGACGCTTTTTTACCGTCATTTTCTTCTGTCTCGCGGTTACACTGAAATGAAAGTTTACTCGCTTGGTGGTTATAACCTCGCTTGGGCTCTGCGCTGCTTTCGAATCATACTGGCTTTATTTATGCTCCCCTTATTCGGAGATTTCAAACGCAAACTGTGTAAGCTTTGAATGTAGTAATAATTTTGCTCCTTGTGGCTGAAATGAGAACAGTGAAATATAGACCTACTTCCAGGCAAAGAGAAACAGCATGAATCTGATAATGCATTAGTCACGTTGAATTGTATCATTAAACAAAATAATGACAATCATTCAATTTTTTTGTAAGGGAAAATGAAATTTTACATTTTAGCTCTGGTTTTATGGGCCGCTTTGACTGCGTTTCTATATAAGATAACGTGTAGAGTGCGTTTTCTTGTTTGACCAAAGTTCAAAGTTGTGCGCCAGTCTTGCTCGACCATTAGCAGACTTTATGACTGCCTCTGCATAAATTATAACGAGGAACTCGGTAGTTGGTCGAATTTCCCGAGCATTAAACGTGCAGAAAGGCTGACAGAAAAGCAGCATCATTCGCTCTTTTTACGCGTCAATTAGACCGTACTTTTCGTAGCTCCTTTGCCAACAGGCTCGTTTGCACCCGCATCGACAAGCCTCCCGCAAAACTGGAGCAGCAGCGTTCCACACAAACACATACACACACACTCTCTACTCGACCAAAACCCGAGGCAGATGAGAGTGGCGGCGGTGGCGGCGCGATTAGCCCGTATAGCGAGCTCGATTGAAATGGAGGCAGCCGAGATGGGAACGCGTCGTAAAAAATACGGGGCAGAAGCAAAACAATGGTTTGCGCGCGCTGCGGCGTACACGTGCGATAATTAGCGTATCGGCTGAAACGCGAGCAATTAGTCGCTGGGGCTCGATTACTCGCCTCCTTCGTCGTTGGCTTTGTCTTCGGGCCTCGAACTCCAGCCGAAAGGCGCGCTTTAAACGGCGCGCATTCTTCGCCAGTACAAGCGCGCTCGTTAGGTTAGGTTCTAGCTTTCTCTCTCTCTTATGTACGCCCGCGACTAACTAGAGCGTCCGTTTTGTTTTGCTTTTTTACTCTCGGAAATTGGAGAGACGAGAGAACTCGAATGTGATTGCTATCTGCATTTTCTTCTTATTTTAAGGTGAAATAGGTATGCAAAATGCATTGTTCCACCCAAATGGTCATAATCCTCGAGCCCACTAAAATGACTCCCTCTTTGATTGCGGTGTGAGTCGACCTTGCTCGCGTCCTAGACGTGTTCTTTTACATCCTACAAAAGGACTCACGAGGCCGTCGTCAACGCTGCGTTTCAACCTGCGCGATGCGTCACGCACGCGACGACAAGCTGCAAACTGCTGTGAGGACGGAAACTGGCCGCGCGACCCGCGCTACATTTTTCTCCCGTTACCTACTGCGCTTTTTCCAACATATACAGATGTACACATATTATACGTACGGTACGCCTTTTATTCGCGCTAGCGGGCGAAATGGCTTGTGCGGTACTTTAGGAGCTCGTGTCGTATTAAAAACTCGTTTTAGTATTGCTCCTAATTCATAAATATTAAAGATTTATTCTGAGAAACAATAGGCTTGTTATTGTACATACTGACCGATAAGAAAAATTCTCTTTGGAAGTGCATTTCAGTCGGAGTGTTGTTTTCAACGACTCATTTTTTAGTGATTCAGAAATCAATTAAGATAAAGCTAACTGTGAAAGGCTACGGCTATTGGGGATGAGTAATGTGCTATTGCTTTTGCACATTCGTTCAATGTATATTGAACACGCTCGTTCCTTTTTCACTTCAAGTTAATGATGTTATTAGTACCGCATAAATACGCGGGAAGATTATTTTTTTATTACAATTTAAGTGCCTTCAAGTCTATTATATTAATAATGTCAGCACTATCAGCTTTAATTGGAGTCATGGCAATAAAATGAAATATTAGATTACAAAATTATTAAACTATATAAAAAATTGATATGAATAAAAAAAAACTTATGTGTCTCGAACAATTCTCCGGATATTTCATGTTCATACGAGAAAAGCAGTTACCGAGAAAATCGTAAATCCAACTACAACGTTTATATGCTCTCTTGAACCTCTCGAAGTTGTAATAACATTTTCAGTTATTGCACTACAAGACCGTTACCATTTATCTTCTTTCAATCGTGCTGCACACTTGAAAGTATTTCGTATCGCACTTGTAACCATCGACATGCCGTTCATTGAATTTATGAATTATGTCTCAAAGTTTTTTACTCAAAAACTCTTAAAACATATATTACGCAACTTACGTGAGAAGGATAGAGAATGTACTTTGAAGAAAGTTTGCTAGGTTCTATTCTAGTTCAGCGTATATATGAATAATTTACTGCGCATGTACGTTTTACGGCCTTTTTTCGATGCATTTTAATTGCAACGTTTCAAATTTGTTGTAAAATATTGTCCACAATACATGCTTAAGCATTTTAGTTGAATATAAAATATTCAAAACTCCGTGAGCTTTATTGCATATAATTCACTTGTGATGTATAGCGAAACTTTCTTCTCCTTGAAAATTGGAAATATATTGACGCTATAATCTTATAAGAATAAATTCTCGATCACTCACACGATATAAACAAACTCTGATTTAATTAACTATATTCGCAAGTGTTTTGAAATTTCGTTCAGCATTAATCTATTAGACGAACGATCCTTGACAGCTTTATAATCTCGAGCTGGTTCCACTCGCGACTTGTAGCGTGCAATCATTTATATTCACTCGCGGTCACTTTTGTGTTTACTGATATAATATAAGTAAGATTAATTGTCCGGCCGTTTGAAAGGCATTTGTAAAACAAACCCGCTATTAACATTTTCCCCCGTTGTTTTTGTTTACGCATACGCTCTAAAATGACTATTAATGAAAGTTCGAGGAGAAATAAATTAATAAATGTATTTTTCACCTTGCAGATACGAGTCTGAACGCGAGCTAGCTCAAGCCGAGCTAAGCGAGTACGCAGCCTTAAAGTAGATATATATACACAGAGGAACAGAAGCGAAAATGGGAGCGCGACAGAGCAGAAGGTCCGTCGACATAACGACGACGCCGAAGAAGGAGGGCCTGCCCGCGGAGGGCGCGGCGGCCGAGGGCGAGAAGATCGAGAAGCTTGGCGCGATCGAGGAGGCGGACGCGAAGCCGACCTCGAACGGCGTGGCGCCTCACACGGACGCGACCGAAGATAAGGACAAGGACAAAGACGAAGCCGCCGAGAAGGACAAGGACCAGGAGGTAAGTTGGCTTTATTACAACTCAGCGTCATTTGCAAGAAACCCTCTCTAAAGCATTTTCAACGGCTGCATTCAAAGGATTATGTTATGTCACGACCCAGTAAATGGCTGTTCTCACGTCGTCACAGACTGCACATAGCTGTAGGTGCTTGCGTAACAAGTCGACGGAAAAAATTTCTGTGAAAATATTTTGAAAATCTAGGCCGCGCAAACAATATATATTATCACCATTTTATAAAATAATATAATTATGAAAAAAATGAAAAACGGCCAATTTCGCGTTATGAGTAAAGCTATAAAATATAAAAAGGTATAATTTCGCAAATTAACAAGATTCTGAGCTACATGCAGGAAGGATTTGAGAAAAAGAACAATTTCACCTGCTTACCAGCAGGTTTCACAACGAATTTTAAGCCAGGAGTAAACACGCGCCGCCGGTATGTGTGATAAAAATAAAATTCGTGTCACTCTCTGACGTCGCGTCTGATCTCATTTCACGTACGAATTTTTCTACATCTCATGTTTGATAAAGCGAGCTAAAAATACTTTTAATCGTTCACATTGTTTAGAAAAATTCCATTTGTACTTTGGAAATAAAGAAAAAAGATGTCAATCTCACAGTGCGAAAAGGACAGATTGAACAATAGCCTCCTGCTATTGTCACTTCCCCAATTCCCAGCAGCAGTCTAAGGCCAATCACATCTTTCTCTCACTCGGCAGCAGCGCATCTGCATCTAAATCGTCAATTTGAAACTCGCTCGAACGCTAATGCGTCTCCGGTGTCGTCCATCAACCTCGGCGTGTCCTATCTCTGCGGAGTGTGGGTACGCGGGCAAGTGGCCGTTCGCTCGCGTATACGTGGGCGCCGCCGCCGCCGACGTCTATTATGCGACCGCTGCCGCCTGACCTAGGCAACTCTCTGTCGCAATGTAATTTCTCGGCGGCGACCGGCCAGCCGGGCCGATCATTGCCCCGGATAGCTCTAAACTTAGAATCTCAATCTGTTTATTTATCGTCGCGAGAGCCCGAGTGGATTGCTTGTTTTACAAGAGCCGGTTTGCTTTGCCCGCCGAGTATTCGTGTAGTTTGTATAGAGATAATTTGTAAGAGTGGGTGGCTATTAAGCGCCGCCCACGCATACGCTCCTACGGGGAAGCGGGCTTTTTTGATGAGGTGTCGATGGACGCATTCATCTCTTTTATAATATTATTGGCCGATTAATCAAGTTCCCACCGCTACTGTTCCTACTTTACGTTCTATGATGGCTTGTTTTAAGGAAAGAAAGGATTTTTTCCATCCATTTAATGTGTAATGTGTATATATAGTAATATCATTATTAAAGACGTGTACTTAACGCATAAAACGGCAAATTTATAGAATCGTAAATGTGTTGGGAAACGGGCACGAGTATAATTTAACTCTTACTTCTCCCGTTAAGACAGCCGCTAATTATAATATTTTGTCTAATTAGAATTGCAATATTGAAAGTCCAAAAAATGATATTAAATTTATGCTGGTAATAAAATTTTATTAAAGAAATAACGTAACGCGAAGTTTAAGCGTAAAATCTGACATTTTGAAGCAGCCGACTGCATAGGGTATGCGCGCGAATATCTAGAATGGCTCAAACGGCTGGAGGATAGGGCGAAACTCGATATTTCCTCGATTGAGCAACCCCGGCAGCTGTCACGCGCGCCAGATAGGTACCAAGCGTGACATGCGAGTAGACTGTATGTGTGTGTGTAACTTTTCGCCTCCACCTCCTCGCCCTCCGTCCCCTTCATTTCCGTTCGACGTGTGCCGCCGACGTATGCGCACCGGTAAGCCTGCATGTTATACCCTCTCTCATTTTCGTCCCGCGCACAATCGCTTCATTTCCCCTATGTGCACGTATACGTACACGCGACGTTCCTCTTCTGCAATATGAGCGCGTTAATTTTTCAATATTTACTCTTTTTTATTTACATTACTCTACACTAAAGGCGCGAGCGGAATATTTTTCGTCGAGCTGAGCTGTTTTTTAACTTGTTCATCGTAGAACAATGTCGATGCTCGTAGAATGAAAAAAAAGTAATAAATCAAGGCAAGACAATGCAATCGGTCTACCCACATTGTTTACTAATTCGCTATTTAAATAAACATAACCATCGCGCCGTCGAGAGCGTAAGCCTCGTTCCCATCGGGCCTCAGCTCGATTAAAAATGCGCGTCTGTCCAGGCGCCATCCAGTCAAGTCGGCTCAGAAAAATCCTCCTATACAGCTTACATGCTTTTCCAATAAACGAGGCAGCGTCGTTTTTCTGCCCCCTCCGTGCCTTCTTTAGACAGGTGCACGGGCGCGTGAGGCGCCTGCTTAAGTGCGTCGCCCGGTACTATCGAGTTTCGAGTTCACTGTGACTCGGCCTCGCGGAGACGAAAAAAACACGTTGTGACGAGGTGGAGGAGGAGGAGGAGGTGGAGGAGAGAGATTCAAGGGGGAAAAGGAGGACAAGCGACGCGTGTGTGCGCGCACCTGGCCTCTTGGCTTCTTGGCACACGCTCACGCACGCGCTTACGTTTTTTCCTTCGAGATTTGACCTTGCTGGGGAAATTTTCAGCTCAACTGCGCGATTTATGGAGAAACCGCGCTTCCGAGATTTCGCGTATATAGATAACGATTCTTGGCTGCTGAGATAAAGTCGTTGAAAACCAAACTTGGGAAAATTTTCTCGTGCGAGATTGCGACGCGGCAGCCAGGAATAAACAGCCACGTTAAGAGTCCTAAAACATATAGGAGGATGCTTTCAGCTTTGCGTGGATCGGAAAAATCGTCACACGCCTGTCATGTGTGCTCTCCCGTCCCTTTTGACGCCTGCGACCTTGGCCGCGCACGCAATGGGTTGGGTCTCGCATGCCTCGACGCAGGTCGCTGCGGGGTCAAACGGCACTCGGGGCCCCCCGTTCCCCCTCATGCGTTTTCGTGACGCGCGGCGCTCGTAAAACGTCGCTTTACGACGCCGCGCTCCATTGTGACCGCGGGATGCTGCTTTGGTGCGCGCCTCTGCTAAATTACGCCTCGTGATTTAGGGCCCGACAGGTGGATCAGAGCCGCGGCTCCAAAAGAATAGTGCACCAAAGTCGTTTCGGTCTCGGTTTCAGTTCGTTCGTGGCTGCCATTAGTCGCATCGACGACGGCGGCGAGGGAGTTTGAGAATGTTTTACGGCGCTGGTGTCACGCTGCGACCCTTTGTAATCGGCGTTGGGGGCGACAAAAAGAATGTGGGAAGTGCCTTGCTTGTAAATAGGCACGGTTTATTGGCTCGTAAAGTCGGCTTATCGACGTACTTTTTTTAAAATGCGGTTGCTTCCGATTATCGATAGGGTCGTTCAGTGTCTTTGAGATTTTTGGTGGCACCTGTGCGTAGACTAACTGCACTTGCTTGAAAGGAATAATTTATTGCTAGATAAAGATTTTTCCAGAAAGACTTGTGAATAAAAATTGCAATCATTTTTTTCTCGTGTCTCTCTACCTCTTGGCAACCAGCCTCTTGTAATTACAAGCCAGACTCTCTGAAAACTTTAATAACCTAATGCGGCGACCAGCCTCGTGCCGCTGTCGTTTTCCAAATAGAGCGCACGTACTCATTTTGCGCTCGCTTTTTCCATGTGGACGTCACGTAGACGAAAGAGGAAGAGGAGAGAGAAACGAGATCGAGCCATAATCGCGTCGAGAGGAAAATTACACGTTTGCCCGCGGCTGCCGGAAGAAAGCGCAGAAGATACGCGATAAGCGAGCGCGCATGCCGGCCGGGTGACTCATTGGTGACGAGCTGCTGGGAATGATCAACTCGCAGGAATTTTCGTCGATTAGAAGCAATGAGCGAATTTAATTGGTAGTCGGGCGACGGTGTTTCTCAAATGTTAAGTTCATGGTAAGCACTGGTTGCGAAATTGCCAGAGATTATTTGCACTGCGAAATTCTCTGGGGTTGGCCGAATACTTTGAAGACGAGAGGGAGTGCATTTACAGTTCAAGAGTTGCAGAGTCGGTAAATATGGAAAAGAGGCAGGCAGGCAGGCGGTAGGTAGTTCCACTAGGCTTTACTGCTAACTTCCGGAAAGCTACGTTTAGGTGCGCGCGTACACACGGAGAATATATTTACCGAAAAATTCTCCGGCCGTGTAAGAAGATTAGGGAAACTTGGCATGCATAATTAATTTACCGAGTTTAAACTTTTGGGCCAGAATAAGGAAATACGGCATTTATCTCAGGCGCATTGCTTATGCTAATCCCGACTTCCGATTGTCGCTGATGTATCTTTGATGAAAAACAAAAGAAATTCATAATGAGGCGATGAATTTTCGGAGAAACTACATGTTTATGTTAGTCATGTGCTGGTATGAATCATCTTGGTCTATCAAAGGAAACGCTCGTTTTCCGGACATTCAGAATAAAATAAAATGATGTCAAGAACGGCAATATTATGCAATAGCGCTTCAACATAATAATTTTTAAAAGCGTCGATAAAGAGTGTCGCAGCATTGTATTAAGAATATTTTTCGCGACTGTAAGGTTGAGGTCAGCAGCTAACGTATGATTAAATTATTTTTAGTAAACGATAAATTTTTTCATGCTGTTGACTAATGAGTCCGAAAAATACGTTTCAGCTGATAAGAGTACTATCTTTGTCATAACAAAGATATATATTCATGTAAATATTCAAGGATTGAAAAATATTTTCGAAGCATTAATATATAACATTTTAAATCAGCAGCATTGGTGGTTAATGAAATGTGCAACATATCCATTGTTTGATCCGCATAGGTAATTCTGCCACTCATCTCAGATATCCTTAAATATCTGCACTCAGCGGACACGTTACCTCCATTACAAGTTATTTCCATAAACGTCTGGGCTCAAGTAACGAAATGCGCTGTGGCTTCGGGCGAAGCCTCGGAATTCTGAAAATCGAGAGTGAAAGCATGTAAACAGTCGAAACAAAAAGCTCGCAAGAAAACAATCATCAGCCTTGAGATATCGTGGCCCCTGCAGTTGGTAAAACGCGAGTGCGAGAACCGCCTTTTCTTGACCGAGCGCAAAAACGGAATAATTGACTTTTCTCTCCTTCTCGCGCGCGATAGCTACGATTATCCGCACGAATTGCCGAATGAAAGGCGGGCCACGTTCTTTTCAATGCCTCTCCTCCGCCTCGTCAGTTGTCAAACTCTCAGCGCGCAGCTCGTGCAGCCTCCGTTTTTTCGGACTGCCGAGGAGGCAGACAGGCAGGGCCTCGCGTGTCGGCGAGGCCACGGGGAGCAAGAATTCCACCTTAAATGCCGGATGCCCGCCGCTCGATCATCCTTTTTTCACTTTCTCACGATGCTTGCGCGTGCAAGCATTTTCGGGGCTCTACGTATGTAATTTCGCTATTATTGCTAAAATTAGTACGAAACGGGTTAGATAATGACATTGTTCATTACAGCTTGCCCAAGGGCAAACAGTGCGCTTACAATTATTATTCAACAAGTCTTCAGAAGAATGTTATATTTTTGCCGTTTTTCTCCTCTCAAAGATTTTTGAAACATTTGGAAAACATTTTTTCCATATTGACATACCGCTACGTGCTTTTTATCAATTCGCTGTATTTTCAGACTTTTTCACTTCCTCCTCTCGGCAGCTTGTTTGTCTTCCGAGGTAGATTTCTAGGTTCATCTTTGCCAGTTTAACGGTAGAAGTGAGTGCGCTGTTTCCGCGAGTAAACGAGACCCGTCCATTATCCGTCGACGTATTTGCCTTTGAAATTCGTGTAAAGAGAGTGCAGAAATGTGCAGTTAATAAAGCAGCAAGGAACTGCAAATAGACAGATGAGGATTGAATCGAGCTGAAAGACTATTTCAACATTTCTTTTTCCATTTCAACAAAGTTAGCTGAGGCTTGCCGAAAAAGTCAGAGCTCCTGATAGCCCTGGCACAACAGCATAAATGAGCCTCGTGTCATTTTCGACAAGCTGAATGTGAGGCTTAATCAAGAGAAATCCGAATTATTCGGCACGAGCTACGGCTTCTCGTCCAACGTATATGCACGCATAATAGCAGCGGCAGCACCTGTCGCTGTCCTTCGCAGCCGTCGCGCGAGTTGTTTCTCGCACTCTCCCTTTGTTCGCTTACGATGACAGATGCTGTCGGCACTGTAATCGAATTGAAGAATGCGCGCTCGGCGAAAGGAATACGCGCCGCTTGTTTTGGAATTCACGCGTTTCTAAGAAGGGCGTGCGAGCGCGCGCCATGTCCGCATGGTGCCGCTTCAAGCCAATTAGTATCGCGTTTCATGCGCTGACACTTGATCGTTTCATTTTCTCGTGGGATATTAAAGACGTTCATTCCGAGTGGTGAATTCGAAGCCGCCTGTGTATACAACTTTTTATATTTGATCTTATCTATGCTGATTATCATTGTCATGTGATAAAAGCGGCATTGTCACAACTTTATCATATTGTCGTTTACGTTAGTTTTAACAAGAGAGAATGACAATTTTTGATGGAAAGTGGCCGGATTTACGCGGATGCACAAACACTGCGCGAACAATGGGACTTTTGCGCATCCCTTGTCTGCGTCAAAACCTTTGTGCTTCATCCATGCTGGTTAGCAAATACTACATTTTTTTCTATGCTACCACTATTTTTAGACTCGTTTTAGCGGCATGCGCATAACTATGCAAATGAATAGACGTATTCTTCTCCAACGCGAGCTCTCTGTTTCATTTCATCATACACGTAGGTACCGTTTCGATAATCTTTGCACAACAAACAAGTCTGATCTACTAGAAATCTCGGAACCGTTAACTTTTTAACCGTTGCATACGCGCAAGTGTTTATATTTTATCTCCATCTTTGATCTTCACTTTTTGTCAAACATACTATGTTGCAAAGGCTTCTTGAAGTAAATTGCTATTCGATAGATAAACGTCGAACCATAAATTTTCGTTAGACATGTTTCTTATCGCAGTTTCGTTATGATAAGTTGTGATAAAGTAAGCGTATCCAGGAACACTATTACAGTCGTATGATGAGCATATTTATATAAGTATACTATTAAGTAAAAATTACAAAATTTCCCCGCAAGGAATACAAATCGACATTGCGTGTAGGTTAGTACGTAATAAATTCATGTGATTGCACTATTTCTATTTGTCTTTATTTTCGAACAAGTTCGCGCGTCCGAAGGCGACTTTTATGCGTATGAATGAATTACACTGGTGTCGGCTCGCAAGACTTGCAACTACCCACCTTATCGCGTACTTCTTGAGGCGCTTAGCTTGCTCGTGTCTCTTTATTTTCTCTCGACTGGATTTGTACTGACGTCAGAGGATATGCGTAATAAATTTTGCCCTGCGTGCTAGGTAGGTGGCGTTTATGAAAAGTTGAAAATCGATTTGCTGGGTTACAGCGACCTCGTACCAACAAGTCGTTGACTTTGCTCATTACAAATGCTAACTTTACATTTCTGTCGTGTAACGAGAGACAGTTTCATTCATGCAGTACAAGAGTACATCAATACGGACATTGTGCTTAGTGTCATTGAAATGCATTAATAATAGCTGAAATGTACTGGATTTTATAGCCAGATGTGAATGTATATCGTTTTCCTCCAATATTTGAAATACATTAATTGGCTTTTTGCTCTTGAGCAATAAGAATATACTAATTCGTCTCGCTAGCATATTTTTGAAAATATAGTAATTTTTAATCTGAAAATTTTCTCCGAGCAGGTAAACATCTTTCTAGTGTTTGACATAAAAATTGTCCAAAAGAGTTAACATCAAGGCAGTTGTAATAAAAAAAGGGCCTTGTCAGGCTTTGAAATGACAATGTCGCATTAAGAATATAAGAAGTAACGAAGCTGGCGCGCGCGCGCGTTCCAAATCAAATAGAATAGAGACAAACGAGCGGAAGCATAACTCTGCATCGAGTCAGTGGCACGGAGAAATCGATTGTCTATACATCCGTATAAACGAGCTCCGCGGCTGGGGCTGCTCCAGTGAGCGTAAAAATCGTGAAAAACTGCCGCGAAGCCACTACCGCGTCTCTCTTTTACTCTTACTCTCTTGCGGCCAAGGGAAAGAGAGGGAAGTCTTCTGAAATCGGATATTTTCTGGACACTGGCCGCGGTCGCGGGACCGCGAAGAGAGAGGTAGAGCTCGTGCGGACAGTTTGTGGCTTTCCTCCTCTTTCTACACCGCGATCACGTTCATTTCGTCTTTTTCTCAGGATCATGAGGAACTGTTTTTCTCGAGTTATTCTTCTTGAATTCTCGGTGTGGTATGACCGTTACAGCCATGCTTAAAAATGTTTAGACTATCTATATTTACTAATAACATTTTTTTTCGCCTTAGTATTTGGTGTTGAAAAATATTCTCAGACATCTACACAATTCTGATAGTATCTTAAAAGTGTACAGTTCTTCAAATTAATCCTCACAAGTCTTCTGGTTATATATAGTACAAGTGTTTTGATTGTATGATCAACGTTTGCTGTCGCTGCAAATAGTCTCTATGTCATCCAAGAACTACAGAGGGAAGCTTCTATTTATTCAACTAAAATAACTTGATATGTCGTTAGCTATTGCCGTTGAATCAACATAACCACGTTTCTTATTCTTACACGGAGAGATAAATTGTGTAGGAAAAATTATTATTTTCTATAGTAACCATGGGACAGACTCAAATTTTCATAAAAATTACTACAATTTATAGTAAAAATTATAAAATAATAGAAATTTTCACTATAAATTTTACTAATTTTAATGATAATTTCTATATTTTAATAATGAGTTTATCCCACGGTTGCTATAGAAAATAAGTAGTATAATTTTGTTTCCGTGCATAAATAACATAACTTGTATAACGCAAGGCATTAAAACATTGCCATATTTATTACGCTTTCCTGAAACGGAGGCGTAATAAAATTCGCTCGGTATAAAGCGGAGGGAACTTTTGAATGGCAATGTATGCGCGGCCGCTCGCGGTATCTTCAGGCGAAAAATCGCTCGCCTCGCCGCACGAGCGGTGTCGTATTCAAACGTCACTTTACGGCTCGTCGGCCGTTTTTATTTATGCTGCGGTAACCGAGCGAGCGTCGCTCCGCGTGAAAAGGAATACGCAAAGCTAACGTAGCTGACGTGACGGTTGCTCCGAGATGAAGGAAGAGACAGCGAGACGAGGGTTAGATATGATCGATCGCAGCTAGTTCGATGTTTCCTTTACTTTTTTTTCTACCTAGCCTTTGGAATTTATCAGCCACAAGATAAACGTTGAAGCGTACATACGTATCCTCCTACAGGCTATTTGGCCTAGTAGGTAACCTATACCTTTTCCCATACTTGCTTTCGATCCATATCTTTCTCAAGCGATGCGCAACCTTCAACAGTCATTTTAGCCATATCTCTCTTAATAAAATCTGTCTATATAACACGGATATTTATTTATCGCGCGTATATAGCAGCAACTTGTAAGGGAGAAAATAGTCCCAGCGGACAGAAGCGCGCATCGGGAGTCGAAAACAATCCCCAAGCGGCGGCAGTAACCAAATTTATCGGGGCGTTGGAACCGATGTAGCGTAGTCCCTACTGTATTGTTTGCCGTGCTTTTCACATGTTTATTTGAGATGCGTTTATTGCTAACTGTGTTGCTCAACAATGGTGCAAACAAGGAATATAAAATAAAAAACAATGCAATCATATTGAAATACAGTAAACACGGCTTTCTTTAAAATAATATTTTGTTTGATAAAACGCATATTTGCTCCTTCTTCTCGAACTTTCGAGCGCCGTGGCGACTAGTAGACGGAAGATTCGCGCACTCTCCTTAATGGCGCACTCCGAGAACGGGACATTCCCAGCGCAAGAGATGATGTGCGCTTTGCTATCGCGCGCGCGCGGCGCACTATGCGCAGCCTGTTATCCGCTGCAGTTGAGCGTCGAGAAAGGATGGAGTAATTATATAAAGGCGCGTCTCGCGATTACCGACAGCACTCGCGCGAAACAAGTACCGCCAGGTGCAAAAGATGGATGAAGATTTAGTTTTGTCCCCCTTAACGCAACTATTTAAGAGGGAAAATTAATCAGTTTGCACTATATCAGTGCAGCGAAAGAAACGGAGCTCACCTCGTGCGCGCGCGGTGATCCGCTATAGACTTGCATCAGGAAAGAAAAAGAGAAGGCCGCTGCTGGTGTGGGAGAGCGCGTATACCGTTCCCCCGCCGCCGTGTGTTTATGCACGAGCTACCGTTGCGAGCGGGGAAAAATGAAAGGAGTCGCCGCGATTATGCGCAGGCGCGTGCCTCGGCTTGCGGGCGTGCATACACACGATCTGCCGCGCCGATTTATTCGCTAATTACATGCATTAGCGCACGGCCGGCGCGTGCAGCGCCGCGATCTCTTCAATGAAACGCGATAGCCACCGCCGTATTATAGTAGTACGCAGAGCGCCGAGAGGAGCTTGTATTTCTGCGCGCGCCCAAGTGCTTTTGATCGCGTTGCTGATTGCTGCCGGTTGTTCCTCTTTTGCCTTTCAGTAGACTAGTATCACTATACTTTTTTTACTTCTTCATATAAATATATGAAATAATGAACGAGTTCGGTACAAAGAGAATAGCATTTTTAAGGTGGCAATTAAAGTAATTATCTCGGTTCAGGCAGCTCGTTTGATGCGAGTCGGGTACAGCAATGTTTGACTCGCTTCGCTGAACCGAAAAATGATACCTATACCGTTGAGTCAATTCGGACAGAGTTCGTGTTTCGCAACGAGTCAAATGTTCCGTGTAAAGTTAAAAATAAGCTGTATTATACAAAAATTGACAGAGAACACATCTTTTTCAATATATTGCAAGGCGGCGATATATAGGCGTCGGGCAAAGAGGGGGAGAAGCAGGGAAACACTTGTAGGCGTCGACAACGACGACGTCGCGAGTTTGGTAAACTCGTGGAGAAGACTTTGAAGGACCATCAACCACCGCTACTGCTTGCCTCGCACAAAGACAGGCCAATCTTTCGCTCTTTCTTCGTCGCTTTCTTTGTGCCAGCGCTGTTTTTTTTCGCCCACTACTTTATACGCCGGCCAGGCGCTTTTCTTAGAACTTTCTCAAGCTTCTAATTTCATTTTGTCGAGATGAAACTTAATTAAGCGGATTTCGAAGGGAGGACTTCCGTCTTTGTTTACACTAAGAAACAATATCATTACGTTAATTATGGCTGTCTTGGAAGTTTGCCTTATTCTCGCAAGGTTCTTGATAATTATGAAGACAAACTTGAGCGCTTCAGAAATCTTCGACGAGGTTGCCTTCAATTCTATTTAGTCACCGATCATTAATCTGAAGAAAAGTATAAGGTCTCTTATTATACTCGTGCGCATAACAGCAAACAGGTCTATCGCTGAAGCGATATTAAAAGAATCCCCTTGTTTACGTTGGTAACTTTAGCCGCGATTCTTCAGCTCAGGCGCAAGTGCCGCAGGAATTTTAATATGCGAGACGCGCGCGTGCACAAAGAAGCGAAGAGAGAAAGAGAGAAAAAAGAAGCGTCGATAAAGCGAGGGGAGCGAGAATAATACTGTGTACTATATCGAGCCGGCGGGACTCGCGCGCGTAATCGAGTCGTCGCGCGAGGGCCGACGAGAGCTTTTATTGGGAAATGTTTTGAAACCCTCGTAAAAGGACGCATCGTATATATATCGAGGAATGCGCGCTTGAGTAATGGGATGCGCTGCCTGGCAATGACTCGAAATTGCCGCTCGGGCCGAAAAGTAGCCGGAGGTTAATGGCTCGACGCCACCGCGCGATCGATTAATCGATCGAGGTTATCGCTCCCTCGGCCAGTGCGAGGATCACGCATATAGGCGCTTCGACTCTTTTTTGCTCCTCCTCGGCCGTCTCACATCGAGCGAGAGCCTGT
This sequence comes from Torymus auratus, assembly GCA_900474315.1. Taxonomy (NCBI): domain Eukaryota; kingdom Metazoa; phylum Arthropoda; class Insecta; order Hymenoptera; family Torymidae; genus Torymus; species Torymus auratus. The sequence goes on from UXGD01000159.1 coordinate 40,086, forward strand.
GAGTCCGTCTCTGTCTTTTTCGGGCCTTTGACCTTTGGACTGCCGAGCAGCACATCGTCTTTGCCTCTTTATGAACGCATCTGCCGGATCACGCTCTCCCCCCTCTTTCTCTCAATTTCCATCCATGTCCATTGTTCTTTGTTGAATTTCGGCTCGGGCGCGGGCGGGCTTTTTGTTTTTGACGGGACAAAGAGGAGAGACGCCGCCTCGCCAACTTCATGAAAATGCACGAGAAAAATTTATGTATCCTCCGCGTGATGAATGTTTTTTGTCCACCGCGAACGAATGAAATCATCTTGCCGGGGAGCGCGACAGAGGATTTAACGTTGAGAAAATATCATTCCATTCGAATGAAAGACGAGCGATTAATCTTGTTTTAGAAATATATTGGATCGAGTGAAAAAAATCGGAATGTCGCGCGTGATTTGACGAGCCGACAAAGAGCTGAGTGAATACCGTTAGAATCTCGGCAAGCCGATACCGTCGCTCAACGAGCAAATAAAATCCCATTTCGAATGGGAAATTCGATTCCTCGAATCACAAAATCCCCCAAGATTTTCTCCTCTCTCCTTCTCAATCCATCTCGGCTACAATCTATCCGTCCGTCCGTCCGCTGTCCCTTTGTGATCCACGTCGAACGACTCGGCGACTCCTCCGGGCAATTATCTGTCTATGATCGCTGTTTGCCGTGCGCAGATCTCCTTCTATCGCGGGGAGTCTGAAACGAGTTTCCGGGCTTAGGGAGATGAGGCCATTCGCGGAAATGAGCGATATTTTACGACGGTCCTCGTCTATGTGATGCTATCTATGAGGAGGGAGAGGAGAAGGCGGACTATATTCGTGCCCGCCGGCGTGGAAAGTCTCGGGGCGAGCGCGAGGAGCGATTTCCTTACATAAATCACGAGCTCGATTATGACGACGTTTTTTCTCGCTCGCCTGTGCGTGCAGCGCGACTATCGAGGAGCGGAGTTAATGAAATCGTTATTTATATTGATGGCGCCAGGCCGTTATCGTTTCGGGAAGTTAATAAAATAAAGATGATCAACTGGCTCTCTTGAGTTAGTATTAGCGCGTATTTCTTCTTTATCGCGAATGTATCCAACTCGTCTACCTAATAAACTATTTTATTTTTTCGTTAATAAAAATGGCTCCTGAAAACAATATTTTGCACGAAAAATTTTTCACTATAACTTTTCAGTACGAAATTTAGCTCGTAAAAATACGGATTTTCGGGGAAAATCTGCATCGAGCTCGGGTCGGATTTCGTGTGGCGTTTTTCGACACGTTAATAGAGAGCTTGGGCTAACGCATCGATCTGAAAAAATAAAAAGAATAAAGTTTTCGTAACGCAGGGCGCTAGGACGCGCAAGCGCGGCGCATAGGACAGGGAGAGGGGGGCACGCGCTCGGCTGGGAAAACAATATCGTCTGCCTGGCACAATGCCGCTGACGTATCGACAGTTGGGCTTCATTGTCCGTTTTTTTTTTCTTTTTTTTGCGTACGCCTGCTCTTCCTTTTTGTCCGTTAGAGTAGGAATTCAATGGATGCAAAACGAAGATACGTTCCTAGATGGATAGAAAAATGTTATTTCATGCATCGTAATTATCATTGTAATTTATAAAAATTCTTTATCAAAATTCGCTATATTAGAGAAATATTTCCAAGTAGACGACTCCTGGAATGCTTTTTAAGCATACCTTAATATAATACCTTTGATTACGCGCGAAAAACATCTTAGTAAACACTGCTACAATAATAAACTCACTCTGCGTTTATGATTGGAATAACTTATATCTATTGTTTACACTTTCTACACGTACATTCACATAGATACAATACCGGCAGCGCTTTCAAAATATTTGATTTCCCTGTTGGTGCGCCGAGTAAGTAGTCAGTGACGCTTTTTATTTGAAAGGTTGTAGACCGTTTTGGAAAAAGACAAAGCCAATGGGAAAAATACTGTAACTCCTGTGCTCATTCGGAATACGGAGAAAATCTTTAGAAAAGGGAAAGTGACAGTTAAGATAATCCTTTGTTTACCTCCACATAACCTCGCTCTGACATTAAAAATTCGCTGTATCAGAGAGTCGCATCGCGACCGAAAGGAAGCATGCTCAAATTTGGTTTTGGGAACAAGCAAATTTTCCTTCGAAAACGGAAGAACAAAGCCAAGGTAAAACGCGCATTTGAAAAATCGGAAAGAAAATGATCCCGGCGCCCATAACCCCGAAAACGCCGACACGAGGAGTAACGGACTTTTCGCTTTCAGAAGCAGCCCGAGGAAGCGGCAGTAGCGGCGGATAAGGAGGAGGCCAAGCCTGCCGAGCAGGCGGCCGCGGGCGAGGCAGCCACCGCGGAAGCTGCAACAACGGAGGCCGCAGCAGAGCCGGCAGCAGCCGCCGCCGAGGCAACGACGCCCACCGAGGCCGGCACTCCCGCCACCCCCAACGCCGCCACGTCGCCAGACACCAAGGAGGCCAAAAAGAAGGAAAAGGTACGTCCCTCCCCCCCGAGTGCACGTGTGCCACGCGTGGGCGTACGCCGTCGCGGCCGATCGATACCGCCGGCCGGCCGGTGCGCCGCCTCACATAGCGTGGCTCCACTGTCTGCGCGTCCAAGTCATTTCCCGCGACTCTCAATCGTTTGACATTCCTCTTTATCAAATATATCCACTAAACTTATTGCCTTTTCACAATTTTAGACTAACAATCCTCCATGTTCGATAGTATTATCTATTTAATCGGTTAAATATTTTATTGCCTTTCTAATTTACTATGCTAATTTTCTATGCTATCTCATACAATCGTTGACAACATCCAAAAGGATTACCTATAATAAAATTTATCATGGATTTTCTTTGTGTGATTACAGAACAAGAAGAAGTGGTCCTTCAGGTCGATCAGCTTCAGCAGGAAAGATAAGAGCAAACCGGTGCGCGAGGCCACGCCGAAGAATGGAGACGTCGCCAAGGAGGAGCCTCTGGCCGAGGTAAGACGCGCGCTACGCACGGATTGATTCCCCGTAGTCTCAACTTTCTCTATCTCTCTCTTCTTCTTTCGCCGTATGGCTTATCTGGAAGCGCCGCAGATCGATCGCGGATTTCAAAGTCAGGCGTGGCGCGAGATACGATCCGCTCATACGGGGAGAGCCTACGATAATCCGATACACCAACCGGATGATGAATCAAGTCCTTTGATAGTCTTTCATTGATAAATTACGCCTCTTTGTGCAGCTATTGTTGCGTCTTTGTTGGCCGAGTGCACTGTAGAGACGAACACTAATTTGTATTTGGGGATAAATGAAGTAGACATTGTACCCTCGGAGATATTTTCAAAAGAAAATTTACTTTGGCAAAGGAGTTGCTTTTTTTATACTGAAATTGCGTAGAACGCGCAAACAAAAAAAGGCATAAGCTTTCATTTTGATACGATATTCAGTAGAGCTATCGAGACCTTGACGAGTAAGAGCTCTGTTTTTCGCTGCAGTGCTGCACGTAGAGAGAGATGCTCCGCGTCGATATATCTCGCGCTCGCAATAAATCCAGTGTCGCAAGAGATATATCATCACTACGTGCGCGATTACTCGCTCTCTGCCCAAGAGCTAATCGTCTCTCTTCGTTCGCGCTCGTAAAGCTTTTTGCCTGGCGCCGGGCGTTTTTCTGCTGTTTGTGTTGCCTTCCGCGAAGGGAAAAAGGACTGATCGAGAAAATTAGCAGATGTTTACGGCGAGGTGAGAGACAAACTACCGAGTCAACGTCTCGCGCGGAAATTCACGCTTGTCAGCACGGCGAAAAAGTTTTACAAACATTACCATATTCTCTCATTTAAGTACTTTACAGGGAATGTTACAAATACAGTATGGCAATTTTCGTAAAATTTATTTATTTCTTATCAAACTGTTTTGTCAGTGTTATTTGATTTCTTTATAGTCTAGTAATAATTGATTGATACTATACGCATTTTTGTTGTCACTTATTAAGATAATACTTATTTTTAAACTTCATATTATGCTTTTCGCAGAATCAGGAAGATAAAGTGCCTGTTTGTGCAGTATACTTAAAGTTTTGTTATTGAAAATAATAAAACGTAAATAACAACCTTTTTTTCTTCCTCTCGAAAAATCACAAGCCGCGAGAAAACAACACTGCCATGAATAAGGGAATCCGTATAGAATATGTTGAAAAATTAACGAAAGCGTGTAATGAAACGACGAAAAAGTTTCCACTGGTACGGTGCCTCACACGCGAGGAGCGAAGAAAGAGAGGCAAGAAAAGAGATAAAAAGGCAGGAGAGAAAGAGAGTGGCAATGAATCGAGTGACTCAGCCGTCGTGTTTCTGCGCGCGTTGGAAGAGATACGCCTCGCGCGTGTGCGAGCCGTTAAAAAACTTTACCCATGCTGCTCTCTCTTTCTCTCTCTCCCTCTGTTTCACTCTCTCGCTCGCTCGTTCGCTCCCTCTCTCTTCTTCTCTTCGCGGGAATTATCTCCACCGCGGCGATCGCGGCAGATCCACCGTTTATGTTTATTGCTCGCCATCGAGCTCGATATTATTCGCATCACTTATCGCCTGCGCTGCCAGATAATGCTCGCACCCCGATGCCTTGTTTCGCCTCCACCGTCTGCAATGTTTCTTTTTGCGCTGAGCTCCAAGCTCGCGATCATCGCGTGACTCGTCTTTTTCTGACACTTTTTATCGCGATAGGTCCCTTTGTGTCCGCTTTATTGCTAGAGCGTAAAGAATATCTCATCCGAAACTTAATCCGGATTGTCGTGATGTCCGTGTGTTGATGAAAAGCGTATTTTTACCCGCGGAAGGGGCATATCAAATTTGTACTTTAAATAAAATATGTGCAAACATTCTTTATAAAAGAAAATGCATTTATAAAATCATTGAAATTGTAAATGTATTTTTCAAATCTCGTTAGTTCTCAACAGTCCTATAGAGCTTAACACTTTAAAAACCAGTTCTCGTACGGCAGAATCAATACTATGGAGAAGAAATTTTCTAAAGCTCTCTCACAAGGATATAGATTTATATAACGAACCGACGGCTGCTGCTGCGGTGCTGGCGTAATTAATTTCATTGCCAGGTGCTTTTTTCCCGTGAAAACGAATCACCGAGCAGACAAGCCTTTCTATCTCCCTCTCTCTTCCTCACTCCCCCGGCGCACGAAAAAAAAAATCCTGGAGAAATGATCATAATTGACTCGGCAATCTCTTTTTATTTCTCGGCGTTGGGCGATCGATGAGGACGCGCGCGTGTGTAAACTCTTTCGTCTCCTGCAAACCACATGAGAGAACGCAGGCGAGAATTTGTAGAGGGGAAACGTCGTTATACGTGTGTGGTTCGATTCAATACGCGCAACTTGGTTATCCGCTTTCAGGGGAATTCGCGTGAGCGAACAATTATCGGTGATGCCGCACCCGTTCAATATGGAAGAGTTTGTTCTATGGATGCTATTAAACGGATGCAAAATATTCACGATTCATATCGGTTTTAATATTGATAAGGCCGCGATACCAGATACGTGCGCACCTAGACCTTTGTGGTGTGTATCGCTGTATTTTTAGTGCGGTATTTTAAATTTAGAACGCATAATTAGTTAACCTCTGATTTTCGCACAGTCTCACTGCGTTCGCAATGTTTACTTAGAAACGATATTTTTATCAAAGTGCTCACGACATTCTGAGAAATTACTTCATATCACTTATTGCTGATTAAACTGGAATGCAATTACAGCGGAATTAGTTCACAGAACTGAGCTATATAACTTACTTTGAAACAATTTACACCGGATTCTCATACTTTGTAAATTTAGACACAACGTTAAATCTTCAAATTGCCAAAGATGCAATTGGCCATAAATGACATGATGCCTTTGGAATGATTCGATAAAACATTAAGGAATTGAATTATAAAATAAGTGCCAACACTCGGTCTGAAATGATTGGCGCGCTCGCGTCGGAAAGAGCATCTCTCTCGGAGGCGATTCCCGCTCGCGGAGGTCCAGTTGCACTAATTGGAAATTCCCCTTGGGTGCCTCGCTCACTTTTTCTCATTCTCCTCTCTCCTTCTTTCCCTTCCTTCGCTCCTTCAGTGATGCCGTCCCTGGATTTGCGTGTGCGGGTCCTTTTTACAGACGCGCGCGCAAGGGAGTGCCAAGAGGCGGCAGCTCGCGACTGAATTATGCGACTGCCGCGTCATCGCTGCGTCCCCGCGTCGCCTCTCTCCCTCGATTTACTTATTAAGTACCTCGTTTTTCAGCTCTTCTCCTCAAACTGCGTTTTTTCTTTCGGTTTTTTTCTTTTTTCTTCGCGTCGAGGTACTTTCATTTTGTTGGCGGCTTTGTGCGTGCTGGCTTTATATACGCGATGCATTGACATTTATGATGGAAAAAGCGAGTATTTTATTACTCATTTGACAATGTTTTCAAGGGATTTATAGGAAATTGTCGTCGTTTTGTATGGTTGTTGGCAGCGATGAAAATTTTTATCATTGCCGGACATAAGATAAAAATTTTTTTAAATTTATTTATAACTGCTCTGTAAGTTATAAGGTAATATGAAGTTCTTGTGCATATTTATATATAATGCTCGTTTATAATTAATTTAAAAGGTTAATACCGGAATGAGTATTTGAAATTCTACAGACGATAAGCATAAAAGTGGCAAATTAATTTCATTCAGCTTTCACGCCGAGGTCCGATGAAAAAGAGGGAAACGAGCCGAAATCCGCCGTCGGGGGTAAAAGAAGTGATAAAAGAGGCAATCGAGCCCAAATGAAATGTCAAGCGCGCGGGAGTAATTTTGGTCGCTCGGTATTGTAGCCGCGGCCGTGTGTCGCGCAGGTATATCTGGACTCGCACACGTATACACACGTGTGTGTATATAGGAAGTGGCGCCGCGAAATCGCGAGGCGGCGTCGCGTCTCCCCCATTGTTGGCTTTATTTACGCGGTTCAACGGCCCAAACTTCCCGGATGCGTGTTGTCCGCGCCGTCGACTCTCGTGACCCTGCGCGCGCCCGCGGCTGAAATTCACTCGACTCTCCAATGTACGTTTGACTCGCCCTTCTCCAAACGTCCCGGCGTCACGCACTTATCGCTCGTAATTATCGGCTTTTCACGCCGAGCTTTCCGCGTCCGCGTACATGCGTCCCTTCCATATAGCTTCCGCGTCTAGTCGACTACGGGATAACACCCGAGTGTCACGCCCGAGTCGCTCAAGTTTATTCAACTTTCCTCTATCTGCGCTCTCTACTATAATAATGTATTGTTACAACGCTTTTGAACATTCAATTCAGGTTTCGAAATATAATTTTTATTGCACTTTTTACTTACGTCTCTTATTAAAGGGAGGTGACATTCTGACATGATTCCTACCTATTGGCGCCCCGGTCTTTATTTATTTCATTCATTATTAAATATTTATTTGAAAAAAAACCTGATCTCTAGGTGTCCGTATCCACAAAAACTATATCCAGAATTTTTTAACGGTTCGAATTGTATATCTTTCAGTATGTTTGTTTAGACCAGTTAAAAACAACTTAAAATATTTAATTACTGTCATTGTTTTTGCGGACAGGCTTATATATAACTTCATATGGATGACGTAATGTCTAAAAAAGGACATCTTATACAGTGCCCGTGGGAATTTTTAAATTCGCGGGGACAGTCGCATTAAAATTTCGCCTATCGGTCGCTTGATCAGACATTTTTTTTCGCTTCTAATTACTTTCGTTCAACCATGTATAGCGCGAGCGTGTCTGTCTGCAAAAAGTGTCGCGCACGCGCCCCCGCCCTAAGCCCAGTGCGTGAACGCTCATTATACAGGGAGAACCGGGCTAAATATAAACGCGCTTAATTTATTAACCAGTCTCTGCATATATGATTCGCTGCCGCATAAATTTGCCCAATCGTGCACTATCATCCCCAGAGATTCGAGCGACTCTCTCGGTCTTCGCCCTCGCGGCTCGGCTTCTTTCCGCGCGTGCGCCACTTTACGAGATCGTAAATAAGTTTGCGCGTTACTTCGTGCGACGGTGACGTGTCGGTCTTTTTTTTCGCGGCAATTTCGGTGTCCCAAACCCTAAAAGCTGCCGCTGTGATTGTGATTCACGCGCTTTTTCGACTCTGTACGCGCTGTGTTTGCTTGTTGAAATAAAGGCGTGAGGTGAGTTTATGAGGGTCATTATTTAATGGGACGGCAGTTTCGCCTTTTTCGCGATGGAAATGGAATCGTTAAGAGTGTTGATTATGTAAATGAAGTTAACGAGATAAGGGTCGGTGAACCCTTCCTGAAGTTAGTTATATAACGGAAAGGTTATTAACCTGCTATATGAAAATGAAATTCATTTGAAATATGACGGTATTATATAATAACAGTTAATTAATTGGAAATCTTATTAAGCGACAAGAGATAGAGCCATAATAATTAATTACTAAATACTCATTAGAAGTCTTTTTTTCGTAGTCTTGTTTTTAGCTATATTTAAAATATTATCATTTAAACGAGCACGATGTGTAGGATGGGGACGGACGTTTTCGTTTAGGAAAAAATTCTCAGGTGACAAGAGGCCGAGAGCACTGCACTCGAACCGAATTAAATTCCATTCTCCGGCACGCTAGCGCCTCCTCCCCCTCCCACTCTGGCTCTCGATCTCCCTGAAAAAGGGAGAAAAAGACGAAGCGACTCGATTCTCGGAATGTCGATGGGCCGTGAAAGCCTCTCTCCTCGGGAGCCACTTGGCCGGCTCGGAAGTTGGACCGGTACGCGATTTGCCGGCAGTAGTAATCGGCTCTCTCCGTTGTGAGGCTGCAGCGCGGGGGCGTACACCGCCCGGGAGCGCAGCAGTGGCAGCAGCGCGTCTAATCGATAACATCTCGGGCTCCGCCGCCGCCGCTACCGTCGCGCGTCGTCTTCTCTCTCGACTTTGGCCGCGCGCACGTGCAAGCCGTCTGCCGCTGAATGCCTTCCTTCTCGAGAAACTTTCGCCAAACTTTCCCGGCGATTCTCTGATTAGGCTGGACCAAGAGAGCTCGGGGAGATAGCTCTGGCTCCAATCTGTTTTCGGGAATGGACTGCATTGTCATTTGCATAGAATCATTTTTCGCCAAAGTTTCGATCTTTCAGCTGAATTAGTCAAGAAAGGACGACAAACCAATTTCTATAGCACTCGCCAAATTTAACATATCCCGTAAAAAGCTCAAGTCACACGGCTCTCATGTGAATATGCATCAAACAATTTTGAAGCCTAAATAAACAAGTTGCATATTGTACAAACTCTGAATTGAAATTATGAAAATCAACTCACTCTTTATCTTGTAAAGTTTATATTCATTTTGCTAATTTTGAAAAATGGTGCATAGAATTCTCATTATGCCTTTGTATAAGTACGATATCACACAGAAAAAGGGCCGGAGATGTAAAGCGCATGTTTAATTAGCAGTAGGGGGTGCCGTCTCCCTTTTTCTCTTTTCAATTTCTGGAAAATTCACTCCGTGCTTATACATAAATTTTCATTGTTTTTTTTAGTTCGTTTAATAAGCGTCATGAACTTTTCCATGGACGTGATGAATAAATCGCAGTGATTATAAAGTAATAAAAATATTTTTATAACAGTGTAAAGTAAATGTTTTTAGTTCACAGTGTTTTTATTCTCGCAAATTGAAAAGGTTAAAAACAATGTTAGCTCTAGTAGTCTATAAAAAGCGTTGTCGCAAATACAGAGAAAAATCAATGTTGTGGGTAATTAATTTCCTCCGCTACTCGCCAACCTTCACGTGTCAATTTGATGTAACAAAAACTAGGCGAACAAACGCGCCTGTTTGTCTCGCAGCGAAACAAAGAAAAAGCTTCTTTCCTCGCGAAACGCTCTTTCTCCCTCTCCTTATTTTTCGTCCCGTCTGCCTTTCTCGCGGAGATTATTGAGGAGCGCGCGTGCGCGTAGCGGCGGTAACTCGATTTCCCTGCAGCTGCAGCAACCAAGGTGTCAAAGCAATTTTCGCCGGCTCCTGCGAGAAATAGCGGGTCGAGAGAGAGTCGGGATATTGTGCGCTACCGGGGAGAGACGAAGGAGGTATAGTAGAGGCTTTTCTCGTTAGGAGAGGCAACAGAGTACGTGACAGCTTTTGCACGCGCTGTGGCTTCCCTCTTTTTCACTTGCATGTGACTGAAGAGGAGTATACGCATACGTGGCGCGTCTTTTTTCGTTGATACCATTCCACGCGGTGGGGCTATTTTTTCAAATTATCCCAAAGTTTACGAAACAGAACTAAAATGTCGATGATTTAAGAAAAAAAGTACACAAATCTCTATGAAATTAGTAATGTAATAGTGCAACAGTTGGCACAATGCTGGAGGCACAGTAGGCGGTTCTCTTTTGCGAAGGAGAGCACGGCTCGTGCTGTTTCGTATTATACAGAAACATCTCGCCCACCCGAAAAATTTTGCATTGCATGCGCGCGCATAAATTGACCGAGGGGAGTTTATCTTTGAGGCACATGGGAAAAAGTTGGAAGATATAGGCTCACGATTCGTCGTCTTTTTTTCGAAGCCGAGGTTGTTATTATTAGTGCCGATACAGGCGCTTTGATCTTGATTTATTCAGTACCTTGCGGCGTGGCGGAAATGTTAGGGAATAGAATGCCGAAATCGTCTTTTCGGGCGTATATAGCGATGGAATATTTATGGCCTGATCATCGTCGAATGCGCTGAATAATTTCGGTGTCGGCTATTTATAGCGGCTGCTCAATTCTGCAGCTCGCAGACAAAGAAATCGATGTAGATATATCTTCCTGTTTGCGATGAAAGCACTTTCGCTCGCCAGACTTTTGAAGAACGTTGTTAATTAAAACGATATCGTAAACCAAGTAACAGTTCCAATGTATATAGTTACCTTTTAATTATAAAATATAATATCGAAGTTTTAAAATTAACCCCAACACTTGTTATTTCTTTTTAAAAAAGTAATTAAAACTTGAATATTAATAAATTTTTCTTTCTTTTTGTTACAGGTAAGTCGAGCTTGATTGTGGCTTTAATGCGGAGGGAGATTGGGTCTGATCGAAGGTTTGGAATTTCTAGCACTAAAATTTATTGACGATAACGCGTTAATTGCATTCCGCATTCTTCCTCACCTAATAAAGCAATTTGAAGAAAGATCGACATTCTGCATTCCGCAGAAAACGTTTTACGAAAAGCAGGCTCCGATACGCGTAGGCGCGCGTCGCACGTGTGATCAAACATGCGCGGGGGTAACGGGTGGGTTGCAGCTTCCAACACCGGTTCTTGTCGCTGCGCACTTTTGGACTCCTTACTTGGTTGCCATTCCCAAAGTTGCACACTGCGACTTTGTAAAGGCGAGATTAGATCTGTCCAAGTATGTGGTCGTAAATTCAGTTATACCGAGCTTGTAAAATGCAACAGAAACGAATAGTTATTTCGATTGGTAAAAGATTTTAATTTGCTCGCTTGGTACTGAATTTTAATAAATAATACGATTTTTCGCTCCATTTTAAATTGAAATGCCAATTTTCAAGTTTCACTTAATTTCTTGCGTACGGGTTTTCAACAATATTATGATTTTGCAGTTCCATTTCTGTGAAACCAATAACCTATTACGCTGATACTGGTCGATGAAGTTCCTCGTCACGATTCATTAAATTCACTCAACTGACATACTCCTAATATATTTACACATACTAACTTGCTCTTACAATTCAAGTAAAACATCTCTTTAGATTAAAAAGTACACAGAGTGCCTACAAGAATAAATATTTCGTGAAAGTTACTTCCTCCCTAAATTTCTGAAGTACACGCCATTGAATCTTTCCAAGCGAGAGGAATGAAAAAAAGGCAACCACACAGCCCTCTACATTCCCAGCATCATGCCGTTTTTCTTCTCTTGCGCTAACAACCTCGAGTAATTTTCTCTCCTCTCCCGCTTTGTTTTTTCTTTCGCGCTCGCTAAAGACGCCGAGCCGAAAGAGGCGAGTGAAATATCGCACGGCGTGGAATAAATCCGGGTGTCGGCGGTAGCAGCAGGTGTTGCAGGTGAAAAAGCTCTCCGCAAGCTCGACCACCGGGCGCGTCACGCGCCGCCTCTTTCTCGCAGCCACGATGAAAACTTTTATACGCTCGGCTGCAAAAAGCTCTTGCGCACTTAAGCACAGCTCGCGCTATTCAATTCTGCGCCAGCCTTTCACGAAGACTCGCGAGCAAATAATAGGTTTACGTCGATTTGTCGGGTATGCGTGTCAAAAGACCGCTAAGACGAGCTTTATTGCAGTTTTTAAGCTTCCCTTGGCTTTTTGGTTACTTCTAATTTATTATTTACTTTAAATGTTATAAGATTTTAAGACACGAAGATAGAAAATATTAAAAGAGATAAGATCAGAAAATTAGATAACTTTCTAGGCCCTCTGGAGGATAATAAGATAGGTTTCCTATTGACTGCAATCTACTGCATCACATAAACGTTCAATCAACGTACTCGAAAAAATCGACCGTCGAAGCGAAACCTCAATTATGTCTTATCTCGCGAAACAGCTTCATTAACCTCGGCTCGCCGTCGCAACTCTATATGCCGAACTAAAAAAAATCTTCCATTGAACCCCGCTGCCTCACATATATACACACATCCACCGCGAGAAAGTCTGCATGCTTCGTATATATATCTCGTGCCGGCCTATGACTCACGCTTGCGCGGGGGAGACAGAGGGTGAGAGGGGGGGGGGGGAGAAAGGGAAAGAGGAAGGAAGGAAAGGGCGGGGGCACGCGAACAACGGGAGGGAGAGAGACAGATGGCTCAGGTGTGGCGCGACGGCGCGTCACGGTCACGGCCGGCTTTTTCCTGGCGTCACACCGGCGCGACTGACTCTCTTTTGCTCTCTCTCTCTCTCTCTCTCCACTTAGCGTACGTGCGCATTACGTGTGCTCTACCGGCTGATGACACGTTAAGACTTCATTTCCAGCTCGTCGCTCGGTTACGTCGTTCTTCAAGCGTTGGCTGGTGCACGTAGGCGCGAGTTTTTCGAACCAAGTTCACGCGCCCTCGATGGGGAAGTGTATATAAATTCAGGCTTGACTTTGCTTTTCTCTTTTCAAGTAGGTAGGTTGAATTATTACATAGGAGGTACCGCACTGTGTGCACGCTGCACTTCCATTGTCACGGCTCTTTGTTTGATTTTCCCCAGCGACCAACATTTATTACCTGCATTCAATTTACAACGTGTCGGTAAATTATAAAAAGCTTAATTGCATTTGATTATGGCCTGTAAGAATAACAATAATCAGTTTTTTACCACCAGCAGTTGCGCGAGGGTTGCTATTGATTTTTATTCTACACGGCAGTTGGTGACTCGCCGTTTCCTCTTGTGTCTGAAGAGAACGAGCCACCGCGAAACCTAATACTGTTCACTTCTCCTCGCCGTCGTTTTCAAGAGACCTCTAACGAATCAAACTTTAATCGCTTCACTTGACAAGCCTGACAAAAAAACTTGCCTTCTCGAGTTCACTTCCACGTAATTATTTGCTACCGGTAATTGGTTTATAGAAAATCAATCGAGCATTTCCTATATCATATCCCTACATAGCAATAGTAGCCTATTGAGCTGATGGTATTAAATGTTCCTATTTTAATTGAATCGATCAAAAATGAAGTATTAAAGCTTTTTTATAATCTAAAAAGGCATTTTAATTCTTTACTAAAAGTTAGATAAACTGTGTATAGCAACTGGGCAATTTTAATTCGAGAGGAAGTTAGAGATAGAAAAGGAATAATGATGCGAAGGAGCTCTTCTCGTTTCCGCACGCAGTGAGAATATCTGGTTTCAGGTGCAGATGAGCGTGTGATGTATACATCGTCGAGTGGTAGGGCTGTTTTTTGGTAAACCGAGATTATTGCCGATACACTGTGGGTATATTCAACGTTACAGTGTTCTTTCGCATTGTTGATAGAAATCACGCACATACAAGTATCGTTTTTATTTTTCACTGTTTTTATTGCTTTTTGGTTTTGAGAGTATCTCGTATAACAAAGGCGTATTTCGAGATCCACGGAAGTCTTCGGCGACAAAGCCACGGGTACTCGTTCCTCAACTATAGGTGCACGGCAGCAAGAGACTCTCCCCTTGCGCATGCTCGGCTCCCTTAACCGCGTCGTCTCGGAGACGCCGAACAATACGCAATTACAAACTAATCAGACTCGAAGGAAAAGCCCTGGCTCCTCGCCAAAACTGTTGAACGTCTCCTCCTCTGCCTTATAAGCTTTTCCCTTGTTATCTCTCGCTCCCTTTCTTTTCGGTAGATTGAGCGTCTGCAGAAAGTCATCGAGATTATCGGCAGATTAAGCGAATTGCCTACATTACCTGCCAAACTTCGCGCGGCCAACCGATGATTAATTTCGCGGAGGTACCGCAAGCACGTGTCGTAAATTAATCAAGCCGCCAGTTCTGAGAGACTCGCGGTGATTGATGAGACGCGTGCTCACTTTTTTCGTCAAGATTATTAAGATGCGGTCTAGACGTCTCCGTGTACTTTGGGATCTAAAAGCCGCAATAACGACTGTGCAACTGTTTCTATATGAGACATTAAATTGTTTTAATTGGAATAGTCAAATAGTAAATTACTTGCTGAAAATCATTATTCAACTAAGCAAACAAGTTTGCTTTAGTCTGTGCCAAATTATATTAAAGCTGATAAATTTAAGCTTGAACAGTACGACACATTGCCACCGCTGAAATTAACCTCAATCATCAAACAGGGATTCGATATGTCAACCAATTAATTGTGCTAATGAGCGCTTCTCGGGCTTATTTATTAATCAGCTTCAGCATCTGCATACATGCGGCAGCACGTATAATCGGAATTTACATTTGAATATTTCGCTAAATTAGCATATACGAGGCGATTTAAACCAATGTTCAATTTTTTCGTTAGCTATTTTCAAGCTTTCGTTTAGGATATTTTCCTTCTGTAATAATTAAACAAGTCACACATTTTACGAGCTATATACTAAATTCCCACTCACATTTCAATATCCAAACGAAAGGCAAGTGATTCTCGTTTAGTAAGTCTGGAGAAAATATTGAATTGAAATTGGCAATTTAATTATCCCTTGGAACATCGAATTTTCTCTTGAAATAATGCATCAGCTTGATCCAAAACAAGTATATATGAATGTGACGCGCGCTCTAGCGCCAGCTGTGTAGAAATTGAGAAAACAGATTTTCGCTTGGTTGACAGTTTTCGAATATCCCAGAAGGAAATACTCGACGTTTACGCGTTAGCGGAAAGACAGCAGCCATGCGCGCACCTACATTTGACATTTTCCATCGGCGAGCTGTCGAAAGTTGGCGAACGAACTCGCCGCTTGGAATATTGGTCTCACGTGCGCGCTGGCGCGTCGATTAAAAATGCGCCTCACAACCGCACGCTTTCGAATCAATGCCGCGCGTTTCTGTGCTCTCTCTCTCTCTCTCTCCCTCGGCATGAATTTTTCGCGTGTCAGTGTGCCGCGCACACTCGCTGCGTTTCATGCTTTTGCACGGCAAATATTTGTGCGAGGCATGAGCAAAAGCTTTTTTTAGGTCACCCACAACCGGAAAGGCTGTATTACGTATTGAAAGCGTCTGAGTAGAGCGAGCTTTTGAATCGGCTTTTTCAGGCTGCGCTCTTTAAAATTAATTTTCTTTTCGCTGCTAGTGGAAAAGCGCGCTGCTCGAGAACACTTATGAATGTAGGTTTGCCAGGGGCTTTCCATGCTCTTTCATTGCGCGAACATTATTCGAGGTTTTATGCTTCTACGGAACTGATGACACATATACCGTCGTCACGCGGAGGATACGTCATTATTGTAATCCAAAGTAATAGAAAAGGAACTTGTACTTGAAAAGGTTCAGTCTCGTATAATGTTGCCTAGTCGATTCACCATTGTATTTGCGTGCAGTACGCAGACGGAACAGGATCTCATATCCTTCGTTGTATACGTATACTGTCGTAGCCCTATTCTTTTCTAAAGGGGCGGAAGAAAGTCACTGGCCGGCCGGGAAAAAACAATTTTCTCAATGCAACAAAGCCTGCCTGACTCAGCGAGTGTCTCGCGACGATATTCGGCTCGCTTTGCTCGATAAAAGAATACAGGGGAAGGAGAGAAAATCATCGTTCTAATCGATTTCGTTGGTGATTGAATAGATATCGCTGTTATTATTTGTATTTTTTAACTACCAAAATAATATGAAGCCAGGGCAAATGATGCTAAATTTTTCACGAGCAGTCGAATTCTTTTAATCATAGATGCAATACCAAGAATGGCGTGGGATGCGACGTTCAATCGTTTCTGTACAAGCTTCGTAAAGGTTTAAAAAAAAGAGCTTGTGCGAACCACGGAATAAAACATTGTTTGTGTTGATAGCGGAATTTTAATTCTTAATTCTCGGGCTCTCGATATCAGTTGAATAATATTTCACATAATATACGTTCTTTCTGAAGTTTTCAATTAAAATTGCATTTGAACTGAGACCGCCTCGATGTTCATATTTTTGCGTGTGTATGCTCGCGCAAGAAATTCTTAAATTCACATTCCTTTCACGCGGCGAGTCAAGTGCGCGCATATATACCACAGGTCGCGCCCTCCGAGTCAATAGCACGTAGCAGCCCGCGGAACGTCCTCTTTGGTATTTGCGAAGCTATAGCGAACTGCCAGGGGGACGCATTCCGAGCGAAGTTTCTAATTTAACTTGCAGGCTATTTTAGAGATTAAGCAATTATTAAACGCCTTGAATTTCAATATTGTGAGCAATAAATCTACGGGGACGGTGAAACTACTAAGAAGTTCGATGAAAACTTGATAATTACAATCGCCCGATATGAACCTCCCTTCCTCGGAAATAAAACAATTTCAAAGAAACCCGCAGTAAAGTGCACGGGCAAAGCCAGAAAAAAAGCATTCCCGTAGGATGATAGCGGCCGCGTTCGCGAGGGCCTCCGTTTCTTCGCCTTCCAGCCGTGCAGAATCGACGGCCATTAAAAAGGCATAAAATCTCGGCCGCGCAGCGCTGCAAAAAGGGAATTAAAGTTTTCCCATAGTCCCGCGCGCGAGATAGAGAGGAGGGAGCTTTAAAAAGCGAGCGCGAGGCTGAAAAAGGATCTCTCCCGCGGTAGCTGCAGCAGCGCACGGCCCTGGCGGATTTGGGCGGCGTCTAGTATCGAGCGCCGGGACGCGCCGGAGCTGTTGCCATGCCAACCGACGGACTCCCGGCTCTCTCTCTCCATAACGCGAGCGCGCGTTTCCCCGATGGCCCGTGTGCGCCTGCAGCAGGCAGCAGCAGCAGCAGCTCGGGAAAAGCGTTCCCCGTGCGCACCGTGCCAAAATTAAGGATCAGCCCTCTAGTTTCGTGAAATCTCGGTGCCTGATAGCGTGCGCCCGCGCTCAATATATGCATGCAGATTGCGCATCGCGGGGAATTTCTGTTGCGCGGCTGTCGCGCATTCTATTCTTATGGCTTTCGATAAATTAAAGATACCGCCGACTTATATTTTATTGCGCAGAGTTGGAAAATTTTACAGGGCTTAATGAATTAACCGGTAAAAAGATTTCATTTTAACGGATAAATGCTATAAAATTTGATCATAAAGTAATAATTTCTCCCACTGGCATAAATAAAACTGAAACGGGAATTTTATTTAATTATAAGAAGGGTTTCATCTCCAATGCGAGATTAAAATGTCCAACTTTAATCCCAAATCCAGGCGTAAAAATGTATAAGGACTTTTGGCGTGCAGAAAAGCCAGTGGCGAAGCTTGCGTAATGCTCAGAACGAGGTACTCGACTCGCTGTTGCCGCGCACGTACAAGTACCATATATATACACGCACAGAGAACGGAGAGTGCTAACCCGCTCGTCGCAGATAAGAGGAGGAAGCCGCGCGATAAGTTGGTCGACAGCTCTCTCGACTAAACTCCTCTCTCTCTCTCTTTCTATCCTGCGTCCATTCGACTTTCATTAAAAGTTCAGACCTTAATTACGATCGGAAGGCTCGCGCGCGTTTTCGCGATGCGCGCGGCGACGCTGGTGTCGTTGACCGATTTCCCGAGTGCGCTTACCGCGCCGGGGATAGAATAGGGAAAGACTCGATGTTTTCTCTCGCTCTTTCTCTACTTTTTTTGCCTCTCGACTTTTTTCGCGCGCTCTCTTCTTTTCGCGACAAGGGAGCATGAGGGAAAAAGTTGGCCACTCGAGCGGAAAGTATCCGGGGAGACGTTCAGAGATTTTCGAAAAAGTTCGCGAGAGGCGAGGAACGTGCCTTAAATTTTGCGGAGAGAACTCGAGTTGGCGAAACTTTACGTCGAATGGAAACAGCTATTTGAAATTTTTGTATTCGAAACTTCTGAATGGCATCGAAAGCTTTCGGTTTTAATTCGGTTCTCGGAGCCTGACTGAAGTGGGATATGGATCTGAAGTTTGCAACGAAATAAAATCATTCATTTTACTTCACGTTTAGAAGTGTAGATTTAGCGATTTAAAGTATAAAATATAATCGAAGGTTTAATCGATCATTGCGCAAATATTTATTTTGCAATATCACAATATTAAAATGAAAAAGAACTTTTCTCTTGAACATTGCTGTTAGCTCAGATAAAATATTTAAGGAAAGTGCAATCCTTAGCCGAAGAAGATGAAAGTATCGTTATGCCCTTATTATTATTCCATCTTCGTCTGTTTCTTCTGGTAAAGAGGGGCAAAGTTTCACCCTCCTCTATGAAAGTCTCCGCAGCCTGCAAGTGTTGGCGGATATAATTTTCTCTCGCCTGTTTTCTTCTTCGAAGCCAGGGGAGAGCTCAAGTTTGGTTAAAAGGCAGAAAGGAAGATTGCGTTTAACGTCTTTTTTTTCTCTCGACTTCCGTGGAGGGTAAAGTTTCTGCGGCGAACGTTGCCTCGCTTATAGCTTTAATAAGCTCGAGCTTGCATTTTTGACTTTTTTCCGCCGACTGAATTAAAGCTGCTCAGTGCGTTCGTGCGTCGACAGATTTAAATTTATGTTCTCCGTTTCAAAGTTACAGTAGTTTTAAATATTTATAAAAGAAATTTATGTAAGAAGAACATTAGAGGGGAAGAAAAAAAGATTCCAAGTACTGCTGAAAGCTTTTACTAGAGTCTAGTTTCGACACACGAAAACTGGTCCGCCAACTCACATATTTTTCTGGCTCTTATGCCAGCATCAATGATAGCGTCAACCCTCGGTGCCCGAAAAGTTATCATACTCCACTCCCCCGGAGCAAATGACCTCCGGAAAAGCCAGTTTCGCATTAAATCTTGGAAAGAAATGCTCTCCTCGGGTCCCCTTCCCCCTTAAACAAGAACTAGTGCAAGCAAAGTGGCGAGGGAGGCAAGAAAGTCTCGTAATTTTTCGCGTAAAATACTTTTTCCCTCGACAGCTTTTTGCTGCCCATTTGCGGCTTACGCGAGACTCGCATTACCCGCTGATCTGCAGAGAGTGCGCGCGCATTGTGTCAAGAGGATCGCGGGAACCGGCGCGCCCTATTCACCGATACTCGTGCGCGGGAGTGCATGGCATCGAGGGTCTACGTGAACCTACACTCTGCGCTGTACGCGTTTTATGGGGGGCAACAGCGGGCGGGGGCTATCTTTTATCAATTAGGTCGAGATCTTTGCCAACGGAGAGGACTGGCTCATCGAGGCTCTTCGCCCTCGTTCGAGTTGCGGTGCAGTCAGGCAGAGGGAATTTTTTCCTAATTATGTCGACTATTTGCTACTTGTATCCAATTGTACACAAATACAGTAGTTTTAATTTGTCTAACTATGTTGAGTTTATCATACACATGCATTTTTCATCGTTGAACTGTCTGTCCAAGCATATTTTTCTTGGAATTCTATCCTCCGATCTAACCGTCCAAGTTTGATGAGTTTTCCGTCAAGCACGTCAATGGAGCCGTCAAGCACTGTGCTTATCGAGGCTCCTGAATTTCATTTCTCAAAAGCGTCGACTCCCTCTCGTCAAAAGGAGAGTTGCAGCAGCAGACAGGCGGGGTGCAGCGATAAATCAAAATTAAATGAAATTCAAAGGAAGAAATATTCCTCCTCCCTCAATTTTTCTCCATCTCCGTGATACTGGTACTCGCGCAGCGGGACATCGGCTCCTGATTTTCATCTCCCCGGCTGCGCGAGAGTCGTGAGCCACTGCTCGGTATAATCGGACGGGAGGGGCGCGCGAGCGCTTCTTGTGGGAGCCTTTTACGGCCGAGAACCCCGGGGCGGCCTTATTAAATAAAGATGCGCGTGTGTGTAGAGCGGAATGGAGTGGCCGCATCTCGAGATTGCGGATGCGGGATGCTGCGGTTCCGTGTCTACTCGACTCGCGGTTAATTTAATTGTGTGGGCGTAGGCGGGAATCGATTGTTTTTCTTGCCCCCAAAGATATACGCGTTGTTGGGGCTTTTTCTTTGTAGCCTGCAGATTCATTCGAGACGAACTAATTTCATCGCTACTAGTTTGCCAAAATGGCCAAAATTGAGTTACTATTGGTTTTTTGTTTATCTTTTTATTTTGTATTTCTTTGGTGGAGTGTTGAATAAAATAATCAATTATTACCTATCGTATACAATATATATTAATGAACTTGTTATCTCAATGAATTAATTTACTTTTGTTTCTTTTGTTACAGGTAAGTCGATGACGATTCTGCGTTTTTTCAAGTCACGATACACGATAATGGATATCCCCATACCAGGTTTGATCCTTCCAATGTATTTATTCAGGCTGCGTCATTCTGAAAAATTATTGTCGAATGCATTGGACGCTACTTGTAGAAAAGAAACGCATATTACATCAGTGTACATTTTGAAACGTACAATGAAAATTAAGTGTCAGGCCGATACAACGCCCTGAAATCGTCCCTCATAAATACTAATAAGAACCGCAGACCCCAAGCATTAACTGAGCTGTGCATTTTACACTCGCTTGTATTTTAGTCACGCAGAGCGGGACTGCCTGCACACGCGGAAGACAGTGTAAAAGATGAGGGAAAACGCAATCACACTTTAGGAAGTCGACAGACATGAAAGATTCAGTGTAGTAGTGGCAGCCACCGACGGCGATAAAATCGATATTTCGAGTCGTGTCGTCGTCCCTTCGTCCCTTCGACGGCAGCGCCTTTTTCTTACTGTGCTGCTATAGGAAAGGGTCTTTCTCTGCGATGCAAATGCGGCGCGGGAGGTGCTCGCGTAGGGATTACGCGGCGCGCGAGGGAAATTGTGATGGATAGACGGCAAGTTCGATTATCGGAGGGTACATGGAATTTTGTAATAAAGAGGAGACTCGAGCGTCGCGAAGAGAATCTTCATGTAATTTGAAGTTATTTATTGGAGCTCTCACGTCTCCAGATGACTTTATTGACGTTCCATAATTTCCGTGCTTGGAAGAGGCGCTCTTCATTAAAAGTTATCGCTTTTCTCTGATACTGCAAGGTATTTCAGTCAAAAGTAGTAAAACTTCATACTTGTAATGTATCTTTTTTGTTAAAAAAAGAAAAGTCCTATTACTGCCCTCGTATATTCATATCTCGCGTGCAGCGTCGTCCTGTTGCGCTTCCTCGTGGAGAACGTCTCTTCGAGTGAGGCTCTCCCCTTTGACGAGCTGCAGCTCCCTTGCCCCTCGGGAGTCTCGTCTCATTCGATTGCGACGGCACGCGCTCCCGACGTGTGGTACCTTTTTATTCATCCCGCTGCGGAGCCTTTTGTTTTTAGGCGAGCTCTCGAGCTGCTGCGTTAGCATCGTAGCGCCCGCCACTGTCTCAAGCTTTTATGTCGCTCGTTACTTTCGCTTAGTCGCTGTTTTTCGGGCTCAATTTATCGTCGCCCTTAGTTTATGATTTAATTTTTCGCCAACTTTCTCAATCTGCTGGCGATGAACTTTGGCGATTTATCTCACGATTTACGGACAAAGTAAAAACATTCATTAATTGTGCGATCGCGCGAGCAGAAAGTGTGAATCATTCAAAGCACGCAGCCGAAATGCTCGTTCGGAGCTCCCTAACTCCGCATTATGATGAATTCCCTCGCGCACATAGAGTGCATGCGGCGAGCATTAATATCTCGTATATCAATTCGAAAGCCACGGGGAGCGCGCGCTCCTCCCACCCGAATCACCTCCGCCCCCGCACGCGGCGTCCCACGGAATCCGAGGGAGAGCGAACCGGAAAGCAGGTCGATCAATTTCCCCTCGCGTCTTTCGAGTGGATAAAAAAGCTCCCCCCCCATCCGCGCACTGCCTGGCCTGCTCGCGCGTACACACGTGATTTACAAACTGATAACGGGCCGAGCCATATTTGTCCTCGTGCCCCCTCCCCCAAGATTTATATAGCCAGGATCTTCTCTCCCTTTCTCCCCACTAACCGCGTAGGCCGGGATTTTTTGTCGGTTCACTCGGACAGGCGCGCGCTCTGCGGGCTATTGGAAAATTCACGCTCGGGAATTGATCGTTCTAGGGGCGCGCTCCATTCGATGATTGTTTGATTTGGCCCCTGTATTTGTGAGAGCAGCCTAGAGCTTTTCCGTGTATCGCCGCTAGTTAATTGATTAAAGCGACATCGATGTTTTTTGGGGGAGGACTGACTACAAACGAACCCCTCGCCGGATAGAGTGCCCGCTCGGCATCGATTAACAATGCATTACCATAGCTAGCCTATGCGATCCTATGTCGAATTTGTTAATTAGATTATTTCCGAGAAGCATTTGAACCGCGAAGTTAAATTGCTGCTTGATTCGTGAAATTAGAAACTCTCACTATAAGGATCGATTGTGTTGTAACTTAACCTTTCTTTAAACTCGTGAAGAACAATCCTCTACTGACAATAGATATAGCACTTCTCCCCCAAGACTACTTGACTAATTGCCGTTATATGAATCAAGCGATTTTCATCTGCGGCGTGGGCAAGCTTTCTCATAATAAAGGTGTCAATTAGAAGAATGTAGGAATGGCGGGTAGGAAAAGCGGAAGAGAGAATAAGAGAAAAGTCGCGCAGGCCGAAAAGAGCCGTTAATGAGCAATGAGCGCCGCGGAAGTATGTGGGCGCGCAGGCGCGAAATTGCTAAGAGAGCGTTGCCGCCACGGCATCGGTTATGCACGCCACGATAATCAAAGCTAACGAGGGCCGGGTTGCGTTTCCCCTTTTTTCGTCGTCATCGCCTCGTCGTCTTGGCGCGCAGACGGTCCCCCTCCGGTCGCGGATCAAGTGCCGTTGCGAGCTGATGAAAAAACACAAGAAAATGCGGAGGTGGAGAGAGAGGGAGAGTGAGACCGGGTCGCCAAGCTAGTTGAGCGCTTTCCGATAGAGTGGCTATAGCAGATTTTTTTCGAGCGGTTGCTGGAAAAGTGAGAGAGGGAGCTAGTTTGCCGCGATTCCCGCACTGATCGTTATCGGAATGAAAGTTTTTGTAGCACGATATATGGCAGTAAATGATGAAAACTCGAGTTTCAGATAACAGCTTGATTTTATCGACGTTGTTACGGCACAGTTGCTTCTCTCGTCCCGTAACTTCATACGAACGCATCAGAATGCATGCACAATTTGCCAGAGTACTTTGATCGTTATGTCCCGCCTACTCAGTTGGAGCGCGCGAACTGCTCGCACGCCGGCGGGCTCGTTAGTTTTAGTGGAGGGCGCGACAAATGAAATGTTTTAATTGTACGAGTAAGGCGTGTGCGCGCCTACCCCATTAGCGTTTTGTTTTAATGGACTGGAGTGCATTCCTCTAGCGCGACGCGCAAGCCAAGCCACGCTGGACGCGAATTTACTCCGCCTGCCACTTGCTCCTGCGATTGTTGTCCGATTACGCTGCTTTCGTCTTTGGAATTTGAAATATTATTTCGTCCATTAATTTTTGTATTCGTACTTCAAAATGCGAATGTATTACATTTTTCGAAATTGCACGATGGCGTATGGACATTCTATTGCTTTGTGTCTTGTGTCGTTCAACATCCCCGACTCGAACCTGTCAGCTGCTTTACCAACGTAGCAGTGGCACTGGCTGCGCTATAAATAAAAGCCGAGCTTCTTGCCCGATGCTGCCGCCGCCGGAAATCCGCCGAAGCTTCTTCTCTCTCGCCTCCTGACCGGCAGAATCGAATTATCGCGCGCTCCCGTCTTTGATCTCGTTGACACACGGGAAGCGATCAGTTACTCGACTTGATTTGCTTTGCCGCGCCGTTTTTATTCGGCTGCGTAGGCCCGCTTTCTAATCGGGATGAGCTAATGGCGGTTTTCAACTGACCGCGAGTGCGATATTTCAACTATTATAATAGAGTCAATTGTTATTATCTACAAAGCAAATAAATTGTCTCTTCCTTTTGATTTTAGATTAATAAGGTGTTATTAGCGTACTTCCTCGTTGAACAGAAATATTCTGTACAAATGGGGTAACTTTAGTAAAGCTATGTTTTAAAAATAAGTTCGGAAAGCAATTACGGCTTTATATCCCCGAGAGGTGAGCATCCTTTTCTCGGACGAGAGATTCGTTCGTTTCTCTCTTGGGTGGCAAAAATAAAGACTCGCCTCGTGCGTGTGCGCGAAAAGAAAGAGATACAAGACGGAGGTCGTGTCCGCCTCCAGCGTTTTATTTCCGTCGCGCCTTTTTACGCCTCCGGGGCAGCAGACGGCGCAATAAGGTATATAATAGCCAGACGCGTGCGCGCACACTCGATATCCGCGCCGGGTGTATTATATCACTGAGTGCGTCGATGTGTTATAGAGAGACGCGCGCGCCCGTCAATTCCAAAGGCGCAGTAGTGTCGTGTTCTCTCCTCCTCTCTGCCTCTGTCTCTACGCCTCGCTCTACACGCGCGGACGAGAATAGAAACGCACCCGCGTGGTTTGCGGTTGCACGGATTTTTCGCGCCGCGCCGTAAAACCGATGACGCCTCGCCGCCGATTTCACGCCTGCTTTCGATACGTTGCACTGCAGTAGTCGGCCGACTGCTTCTGCTTTTGTTTTTCTCCCGAGACTTTCCTCGTGGCATCTTTATTTAGTGCCTCGATGCCCAAAGTTACCTTCAACTAGCTATCTGCTTTATAAGCTCTACTGCGCCTTTTTCGAGTCTTTATTTTCAGTCTTGTCCGGTCGATTTCTGATAAATGTTGCTACTAATGAAGAAAACAAAACACCTTCCGATCCGTAGATGCTACGCTAGCATTAGTTATTGCGTTCTTGCTTATGTTTTTGAGTAAGAAAATAAATAGTCCGCTGCAGGAAATATTGACAATAACTACTGTATCGATTTCCGAAAAAGTCCTGTTTGTAAACAACAATCTATCTCTGCGGCAATTTTTACGAAGTATATAGTTACAGACCTTGATATAGGTTGTAAAAATTTCAGTATACAAAATATTTACTTTACTGAATGTATTCTCGAAGTATGAATCAACGAAACTAAAAGTCAGTCATAAACAAACCGAAAAACTATGCTTCCACTGAAATTTCAGTTAACTAAAATTACTTGTACCTGGATTACATTGGTATTCACTGATTTGTTTATATAATTATGTCTTTCGCAAATGAAATTTCCAAGTTATAGACAATATTTGTTTGAAGTATTTAATGGCGTAGGCATAAGCTACCCACGTATATCCTATGAAAAGCTACCGACGAGTGGTCTCGACAAATCTCAATACACTACTATCCGCAAGCTATCACCGGCACAATTCAGCCCCCCGCTGAAAAAACGCGGGCGCTCACGCAGTGCCATAATTTTATCCCTATCTCTCTCTGTCTCTCCACCTCCGGAGACACGTACTTCCTACTTCTCCCTTCCGAGCGGCAGCTACCTACGTCGCCGCATTCCCAATATGCGCTAACTGCGTTCCACGCCTATGCTCTCTCTCTCTCTCTGGCTTTTTCTCGGCGGTCTCTCTCCCTTCCTCGCGCTCGCGCTCGCGCCTCTTTTTCCATCGGTGCACACGACGACGGCGACGTGTGGGCCGCGGGGAGCGAGACGCGGCCGGACTCTATATAAAGACGCCGGCACCGACGCCCGGCTCCGAGTAGTACGCGAAACGCGCGCGCAGAACGGAACACCGTGCCGGTACAGATCTCCCTTTCGTGTTCAGTGCAGCAGTTAACGAGACCGAGGTGCGGATCAGTGGCGGCATTGCTTTCTCTCGACCTTTCCCCGGCTTCGCGAACCCTCGAGCTTGTACATTTTTCTACGACAGATAAGAGGCTTTTTTACTTGCAACCATTATATCGTATGTATTTTTTACAGTTTTACTGAAATGCAGTAGCTTTCCTTAAATAAGCCACTGTTACTTTACAACGCAAAAAGATTGATATAGGAACCACGTTCTTGGGATCCTTTTAATAAATAAACAAGTGATAATTTTAAAATTCCCAACCTATAATAACACAGCTATTAAAAGACACTAAATTCTTGTAATTCATATAACTCGAAAATAATTGATTACTTGATTCAATAAAGTCAAATATCTACTAAATTTTTAATCATTTAATTAATAAATAATAATTTAATTCTAATCAAACGCAACAGTGTTATAAAAATGTAAGTTTGGCCTTCATTGTAGTTAAACGGTAGTGGTACCGCTATAATATAAAATTAGAATACGAAGATAGATTTCTAAATCCAAAGCTTTTCGTTGCGCTTGCACTAGAAATAGCCCCTCGTGACTCTCAAATATTTCTCGAAAACGAGCATCACAGTTACGCATAATATACAACGCAAATGAGTCAGAAAAATTTTCCACAATATGCTGCCACCCAGTTGCTACAGTTTGTATTTTTTATAACTAAAAACTACGAGTAATAAAGTCAATTTTTTTATCTTAATTTAATTAAAAGTTTAAAAGTAACTTTATGAATATTAAAATTAATATTAGAGAAGGTGAATCATTCTAACGAAATTCTGGCTATTAATAAATTTGTAGAGGCGCTTATAAAATATACTAAAATCAAAAAGTTGGTAAAATTAATAACTTGACGGTAACCATGATAAATAAAATATTAAAATATTTGCGCATAAACTCGCGTTTGTATCTGTTTAACCGAGAAAATTACTGTTTTCAACGTTCATTCGTCAGACTTTACTATAGCCGTATATTCACGGACAAGCTTTAATAATTCACTTGTAACGTCAAAATAATATTCTTCCGCGTGAAAAGCTCTAAAATCATATCAGTCTGTAAGCCTCGCGCGTATAGAGCTGGCAAAACTTTTCACTCGGTCTGAAAGAAAGGCCAAAAATAGCTCGCGGGCGGCTTATCGGCTGGGCGTAAAACAAAATTCCCGTCAGCGCTCCCGGCGCGCGCAAAAAGGAACAGCCCCTCTCCTATATCAATCTTATCGCGAAGGCTCGATCGTTCGCGCACTGCGGGAAGAGAAAAATCGCGTGCGCGCGTGGGAGGCTAGAGGAAAAAAGTGCCGCCACCGCTGCCGCCTTCGTAAAGACGTGTCCGTCCGTGCGCAGAGGAAACCAGCAGCAGCAGCAGCAACAGCAAGGCCAACCGGTTATCCGCAGGAGGGAAGGAAGAGATAGAGAGAGGGAGGAATAGAAGGGAAAAGAGTAAAAGAGAGAGATGGAGTCCGTGCTGAAGGTAGGCCGGACGGTGAGCGGCGGCGTGTGCAGGGCTGCCGGGCTCCTGGCATGGGGGGCTCGGCGGATTCTGGCAGCGATTCCCCTCCTCGGCATTAGTAGCGAGGATGACGGTGACGATAGCACCGCTGCGCGAGACAACACCACGGTACCCGCACGATAACCTCGAGTGCACCACCCTCACGTTTTCTGGCTTTTCTTCTTTTTTTTCTCCTTTTTCAACTGTCATTGTCCGCACGTCAGCTTCTTTCCCACCGTTTTTATACCAATCTGACGAGTGCTCGCATGTTTGTGCTCTCCAGAACGGCCAATTTTGTCGCGAGCAATTAACAATAGCTAATGAAAAATGAATGCCCCCATTATTTCCCTCTAAACTGCTAAAATAACTCTTCCTCGGCTATTAGCCCAAACAGGCACGCTCCATTCAATCCCTCGCGCCTCGTCTAACTTTAATCCGCTAATTAGCAGGCGGTTTAGCGCGCAAAGTTTGGCCGGGCGAGCGAGACGGCGACGCCGGCGTGTCGATAACCGGCGCGACCATTAGCGATAAGCGATCTGCCGCTCCGCAGCTGCGCTGTCCGATCGGCGGATAATGAAGCGCTGAAGCTCGTTCCACAGGCTTTTATCCATTTTTCGCGAATAATGCTTAACTAGAATGAAACTTGGAATATTATACATTCAAATTGCTCATTTTTACACTTTCGTGTCGCGTCGCACTTTTCTATAAGCTTCTCGGTGAATTAAATCCGGCGAACGGCCCTCGGCCTACAAAATCGTAGCGCGCGTCGGAAACAATAAGGCGTTGGAGGAAAGATTTTCATCAGATTACACGGAAATCGAGGCGCGAAGCGTGCTCGCCTTCATCATCTTGAATCATCTTGATAGAAAGGAGCGTCTCTTCGCTTCCGGCAATAACGGGCTCTGTTTCCTCGCGCTTCTCATAGTCGCGCGGCCCTAATCCGTCTGCGAACGACGCCCATCCATTATGTGCTTGCTTGCTTGTGTGCGGTTGTGTATACACGCGCTGACATTGCGAAGTGCCCTCGTTGCCTCACCTACACGTGTTTCGCATAGATCAGCCGAAAATTTAATGACGCTTTCGCTCTGGGGGAGCGATTAGTTTAATTAAAGTGAGATACGAAGCGCGATCTCCAAGTAGAAGGTAATTCCACGATAAAAAAACTTTCAGTATAATAACTCGTGTCGTATACAGATATTTTGAGTGAAATCGTAAATTGAGGTTGGTCTCTTTTTAATTAATTAACAAAAGCCTGCGTTGCGCTCTTTTCTAATAATCTTTGTTACTTTTTACAGTGATTTTTGATATTTTGTTGCGTTGTGTTTGCCTGCTTATTTATTCAACTAAAAGAAGCCCTTTACAACGATCGCTAAATAGTACTTGAAGTATAATACAACGGAGGTTATTTATAAAAGAGCTGAAAGAGAGATGAATGTTGTTTTTTATTCGAAACCCCTTCGCGAAGACACGACGAGTCGGGCGTCTCGGCTCGCTCCCTACAGATGTTCGGCCCTCGGCGCGCGCTCCCTCGTCAATTTGCATCGCTGTTTATTTGTCCCTCCGACAGTCGCTCGTGAGTAAGTCGACACTCTCGTCCTCTCAGAATAGCAGAACGAGCTTTAAAGCCTCGTTCGGCCGATCCTCGGCTCTAAAATAGGTACGCGCACGTGAGAGGTAAGAGAGTCAGTGCACCCAGCGTGCTTCAAGCGCCGGAAGCGGACGCTCGTTTGCACGCGCGAGGTACTCGCACGCGTGAGTCGCATCGTCTATTCGAAGGGAAAGTACAGAGAAAACTCGGCTTTTGTATCGGGAAGGAACCCTAAAAATGGCTGTCTCTAGAGTTAGCTCGCTTCGAACTAGTTTTGTTTTTTTCGGTATTGCAAGTACATTTACACTTTAGTAGTAATAAATCGTTGTGAAGCTTGACAAATATTCACAGCGCTTCTCAAATTGAAGGGCTTAATCGATTGTTCAATCGCCATCTCGGCAATTAAATTTCAAAAGCTCCACGTGTCCTATTTAATTTACAATGCAAACGAAAATCCCGTCGTCGATCGCTTCACAGCAACACTATACTCTTCCCCCGCTATATGTCGACTTCGTTAATGAAAAGGTCGATTTCAAAAATCAAGAAAACCAACATCGATCAGCTTCCCAGCCTCGTGAAATTCATGAGCTGCGCAAATATTTCAAGCGCCAGGCTCATTACTGGTGACACATCCGAAAGACGCATTTTCCGCCGGGCAAATTGCGTCTCGATTATTCAGTCCCACCGCGGTGGAGGCGGCAAATGCAAATCTGAGCCGTCGCCGATTACGGAACAAATCGCTCCCTCTGATGCCGTGTGTGCATGTGTGTGTAATTCAGCGGGAGCGTCGAAGCGAATTAACAGCCGTCGCGTTTCGCACGCGAGGGCCACACGGTTGCCGCGCTGTGAAACAGCCGTTTAGGCGGAGCAGCAGGCACGAATGTGCACTCATTTCTCTTATTTCGCTCCCTAGCATGTACGTGTTATTCTTCTTTAGAAAAAGAGCTATATTTAACAAAGTAATAAAATTATGTATAGATCCAGAGTACCTATTGCTTAATATCAAATTTTAATAATCTGATGTAGAGAGGCGCGAAACTATATTAAAATCATAAATGGTTGGCTCTTGCAGTAGTTAATAAATACTTATCAAGAAATAAATTAACTAGACTGATTCATCCCTAAACATTGCCAACAATTTATTATGCTATGTCTGCGTTTGTTAAATCTAGCGACAAAATAATTAATTGGCTAGAGGACTCACTGAAACCGAGAGATGTATTGTCACTGTGTCGTAGAAAAGTTGATTTTATAAATCTCTGTCGAAAGTACAAGCATACCATCTGCCCTCGACTTTTAAAACTCCCACCCAACGTTAAGAAGCGAAAGATTCAAGTCAACACGAAGAACGCCTTCTTCTTCGTTGACCCCCCAACGTTTTTCAAGACTTTGTCTCCTCCCCTAATAGCCCGGAATGAAAGTGAGAAAGAACCGAAGCGTTACCCCTCGATGACGTGGATACGGCTCAAAACTCAATTTATCGCAGCAGCCACGAAACACATTCGAGCAGGGAAAGCATTCGATACGCAGCGGGCGTTTCATGTTTACTCGAAGGAGGAGCGAAATGAGCATTACGGAAAATTAGCCTAATGCATTTTTAATGCGGGTATGTATGTGAGTTTCGAGCGGAAAAGAGAGGATTTACGCCCGGCGTGATCGCATTTTATAATGTGTTAAGAGGATTACGCGATTGCGCGAAGCTCAGTAGAGTTAGGCGGATTATTCGTGTAATACTATTTATTTTCTAAATAACTTTTGACTTACAAAAACCTGTAATAAGATTCTGCATTGTGACTCCGAAGTCGCACTAAGAAAGCAGTTTGAAAACATACAAAAATTACTATAC
The DNA here is from genome assembly GCA_900474315.1 of Torymus auratus. Classification (NCBI taxonomy): domain Eukaryota; kingdom Metazoa; phylum Arthropoda; class Insecta; order Hymenoptera; family Torymidae; genus Torymus; species Torymus auratus. The sequence continues at coordinate 71,155 of UXGD01000159.1, forward strand.
TTACTTTCCAAAACATTCTATACATAATACAGCATAGTAGTTTTTGCAAAACATTGTGTCTTCTCATTAAACTGTTCCCTCAGTGTACTTAGCAGCACTTCCAGCTCAGCTTGTCATCGACATACGTTGTAGCGTATATCTTGAAGCTCTTGACACCGAAAATCAAATCTCCAACAGAATATTAGCCTCAATTCGACAGATCATCCACGCGATTCCGCAATCTTTCCGAAGGCACATTGTATATATTCAGGAGGATGAACATTCCCTTTAGCTCAGAAAATAAGTAATTGAATTTTTGAGTTGTGAAAATAGTAAGAAAATATTAATCTGCTCTAACTAAAAACGAGCGGCACCAGACTTTCCTCTATGTCATCATTTTAGAAATGAGCTTTTCGTAAGATAATGTAAGCGGTCAACATTGGAAGTTTTCTTTGAAAATTTTGTAAGATAATGCAATATCGCTATAAGCCCCTTAATATAATTAAGGCGTTCTCGCTAGTTTCCATCAGCTCGGGCCACTTTTCCGTGGCGGTTTTTTTCGCGACTGTTAATGAGTGGAAGCTTATTAAAAAGCTTTTGCGCAGCAGCAGAGCCTCCTGGATGTCGGCCAACGGGACGTGTTAATGCATTTGGTGACCGTCCAGACTTCGTCGCGAGATTTCGCCGCGCGACAATGGGAGGAGAATATTCGCCAGGGCTTTGCGAGGGGAGAGAGTTTCTCCTTTGAGCTGGGGGATCTCTCGCGCGGCAGACGCTGGAATTGGGTTGTGCAAACGCCTATACGTTCTCTAGCCGAGCGTTATTGTACCAGGAGGTTGCGATATTGCGCGTATACCTTCTGCAGAAACAGCCTTCAATATCAACCCTTACGTAATGAAGCTTCTTATATCGCACGAGTGATACTACTTATACGATCGTGAAGAACATGTTTTAAAGAATGTCGCAGAACCGTGCTATTGCGCTGAGAAAAATTCGCTCCCAGTGGGTGATGCAATTTTCTTTTCCGTTTCGCTGCATTTGTTCAAGCCTTCGGATGGGATGTTTAGTCATTATTTAGGTAACCCCAATTAAATCCTAATGCCTATTAGAACCTGAATTTTCTATCAATATTCATACATGCTAAACTCGCGATTCTTGGATAAACGAGTGATTCAACGAAATTAATATTTAAAATCTAATTATTATTCGCAGTTCCCTTTAGTAAGTTAATTTTAGTAGCAAATATCTTGCCAATATTACGAGTACTTACGCGATTTAATAGTATTTCGAAAAATTATCGGCGCTCAAATAAATCAGTCAGCGCTTCCTATATTTTGATCGCGGCGGACAATGTCTCTCGCTCGACGCCGGCTCCTCTTTCTTTACGAGCGACCCATTAATTGTTCTTCCCCTTCTCCCTTTTTTTTTATCGTCGCACGTCGGCCGATCGATATTTAGCACATGCGTGTGCGGTGCAAAAAAACCCCATCGTCGAGTGTATTTAATTCACCAAATTGAAAGCCCGGCTGCTGCCGGCGCCGCTCCTCTTTGTTCGAATTCGTTCACTTGCCGATCGATACGCAGGGGAGAGAGACGAGTGGGGTGACACGACCGAGCGAGCCGCCGGCGCGTGCACGCATCGTACGTGCGTGAAAAGGAAGGGAGGGAGGGCAGGAACAGTATGGTGTAGTATACTTTTTTTTCTACACTCACTTTTTTTTTTACTTTGTACGTCAGTCCTCGATGTGACATTCTAAGTGAGAATTTTTCGCAATCGCCAAAAACATTGGTTATATTCAAATATGAAAGTTATATTCGCATTAGAAATAAAAAGCCATATCAAATATAAGAAATGTATGCAATTAAAGAGAAATATTTATGCACTTGATCATCGGCACGTACACAATTATAAATTTCATGTCAAAAGTGTCCGCTGCGGGATGAACCTTCCCTTAATCTCACTTATGAAATCTATGACTAGAGAAATTTGTGTCAGCGCATAATCGTCTACAAATTGTCCTCCCTCGAAAAAGTCGCCGCTGCCTCGTGCGGGCGATCTCGCACTGTCACTCCGCGTCCTCCTGATTTCCCACGAGCATCGTATACGTGCACGCGAGGAAAAACCTGCGCGCGGCCGATTCATCATCTCGCGCGATGAGAAGAAAGAAAGAAGAACGACCTACGGGGCTCTGACACAGTGACACGCTTGGTCACCCCTGAACGTCGCGCCGTCTCCCCTCGGCGCTTTTCGCCACCCCTGCGGAGAGAGCGAGAGAGACGAGGCGTGCTCTAATGCACTTCTTTTTCATGTGCCGCTCCCCCGCTGTCTGCTCGCTCTTGTTCTTTCTTTTATTGATTACGCTGAGACGACGAGGCTGCTCTCGTTTCTCCGTCATCTGGCATTGTGAGGACGTTTTTATGCCATCTCCGGGTTTATTTTATTTATTGCGCTTCCTTCTTGTGTGCCATTATTTTCGTCCTCTTTATTTCCTCGTGTCTTATCCTCTCTCTGTCTCGACCGGATAATGTTTTCAGAAACTAATCGCTTCTTTCGTCACTGATATACCAGTGCTTTTATCATCGCAGCATTGCTTTATATAGTGTATACCTTTTATGTTAGCTAGTAGTAAAAGTCACGAGATAAATCATTTTTAGTCGCGAGGGCTGTAATAGAATTTTTCTCTTTAATTTTAAGACGCATTTTTTAATATGAATAGGACATTCAAACTTGCGCATGTAAAAATTTAAATGAAATTCCTCTTTTTCATTTCGTGATAAATTGCACGGTTTGTCGGAAAAATAGTAATTTTCAAAATTAAAGTCACGCCGCTGGCAATCTCATTCTTCGCACGAATTATGCAGCTAATATATTCTCTGGAGCGTCGCAAGTATTTAGGGTGTGCAGGCTCTTAAGGATAAATCCGTTTATGACGAAATTAAGGAGGGTGGATATGGGGGAGCTGACGCGCACGTGGCGTATTTTTGGCTTACCATACGGGCAATTACATCGGAGAGAGGCCGGTCCTATGTCTTTTATCGTTATTATGACAAAATTTAATCGTTACTGTATTTGGTATGCTTACATCAGTGTTATACCTGGAAAGCTCAATAAATTTATAAGTCGACTGCGTCGCATGAGCGAGATTCGTAATAGTAGACCGAGAATTGTATCGCATGACCCGACTGCGGCATTATGCGCAGTTACAAATGACGCGAGGATAAACAATCTGCCGCTGTGTGCGTAGGAGAATTCAATACCTGGATTGCAATTTAAAAATGCGCCATTTGTTTCGCTATAGCGCATTTAAAGCATGAAACTCTACACCTCCCTATAGAGATCTAATAATAGCCCTGGACTTGAACTGCGTCTTTGGTTTATGTAATCCCGGCCGAGGCAATTATCTCGATACGACCTGCCTGTCGTTAATATAAGCAATCCATTTTCTTTGAAAGTTATTAATAGCCATTTATACAGACTCTCCCAATCTTGACTTGTCGTGTCGTTGATTTGTTAACATGCTTGAATATACTGTAAGATGTGGAAGGGTGAAAAGACGAGTCTGACGGTGATTTCGGTTATTTTCAGGGCGGTGAGGAAGCCGAGGCAGCAGCAACCGCGGCGGTCGCCACCCCCGAGGACAAGTCCGCGGTGAGCAGCCCCACGGAGGAGAGCAAGGAGAAGAAGGAAGCCGAGAAGAAAGAGGAGAGCAAGCCCGCCGAGGAGGCCGCCGCCGCCGCCGCCGCCGCCGCCGCCGCCGCCCCGGTTGCCGCCCCGGTCGCCGCCGCAGCCGAGGAGCCAGCCAAGAAGGAAGAGGCCCCCGCCGTCGAGGCCGCTGCCCCAGCCGCCCCGGTCGCCGAGAAGAAAGTCGAGGTCAGTCCCGGCGCCGCGACGAGCCAGCCGATCGCAACGCCCGCCGTCGCCGCCGCAGTCGTTAGCGATCACGATGATACGAGCGCCGCGAGCTCCTCGTCTATCACTGAGCCGAAAACCACTGAGGAAAGCGCCCTCCTGCGTCCCTCCATCACCACCGCCGTTTCCGTGCCAGTCGCCACCAACGCCACCCTACCCTCCAGTCCCCCGCCCACGCCCATCGATCCCTCGCCCCTCCAGCAGGCCCAGCGGATCGCCCCGACCGCCAGCGCCCTCGCCGAGGCCCTCAAGCTGCCCCACGAGGCGCAGCAGCAGAAGCAGAAGACCGCCGACGTCGCGTGCCACCTCGTCATCCAGAGCGAGGAGGGCCCCGTGCCCGTCTACGTCTCCGAGCCGGTGCCACAGCCGCCCGAGGCACAGCTGCCCGAGGCACAGCTGCCCGAGGCACAGCTGCCCGAGAAAAAGCTCGTCCCAGAGCCAGTGGTTGAGCAAAAAGTAGCCAAAGAGCCGATGCCCGAGCAAAAAGTCGTCGAGGAGCCGGTGCCCGAGCAAAAAGTCGTCGAGGAGCCGGTGCCCGAGCAAAAAGTCGTCGAGGAGCCGGTGCCAGAGGAAAAAATACTCGAGGAGCCGGTGCCAGAGGAAAAAATACTCGAGGAACCGATGCCAGAGGAAAAAATAGTCGAGGAGCCGGTGCCAGAGGAAAAAATGCTCGAGGAGCCGGTGCCAGAGGAAAAAATGCTCGAGGAACCGGTGCCCGAGCAAAAAGTCGTCGAGGAGCCGGTGGCCCAGCAAAAAGTCGAGGCAGATGCGAGCGCAGTCGAGAAGGACCGCGAACTCCTCGAGATCGAGAAGAGCCTGCAGCAGTCGCTGGCGACGCAGCTGCAAGAGGATGACGAGACTCCGCCGCCCCTGCCCGACTCGCCGGCGCCGCTCGAGGCCGCCTCCAAGATTGCGAGCTTCGCCGCCACCACGATGCAAGAGTCCGTCGCCGTGATCCTCGAGAACGCGATCCCCACGCCGCCCGCGGAGGAGGAGCACCAACAGGCCGAGAGCCCCGCCCTCGACTCGCAGAAGCTCGACTCGCTCGACTTCCTGCCGCCGCCCTCGCCCCAGGAGGCCGCCGACGCGAGCGAAATCGCCGACGAGGGCTCGGTCGAGTACCCGCTGCCGCCGCCCCAAGAGCCCAGCCACCTCGAGCGCGACCAACACGACCGCGTAAAGTCGCCGGCGACGACGACGGCTCCCACGACGGCGACGACGACGACGGCGCTCAACGGCGCGGAAGAGCTCGTGGCGCCGGTGCAGAACGGCGTGCACCACGACGAGGAGGACGAGCCGCTGCCTGCGCCGGAGCTCGTGCAGGTGACTAAAGCAACACAAAAAAAACAAATCGAACAAACACCTCGACATCCTCCTGGCATGTGAACGATTAAAAAATAATAAAAACAAAAACTCGTCTTCAGCGATATTCCCGATGTCGCACACTTGACGTTGTCGTTACTTTTGTATATCAATATGTATATTATTGTTTATGCTAAAAGAGTGAGGCCTGGAATGAAATAAACAAAAGTGGGGGATCGACAGCGACTGCTATTTGGTGGATTGTGTATGCGGGACACTTCTGCTATGTACTCTTGAATTTTTGTACATCTTGAGCATAGCTGTAAAATACTGTCTAAATTACCTCGAGTGGATGTGCGATAGTCCTTTTGTATTTCAATTTCAAACCGGCATTGTGATCTTTTGCACCTTTGTACGTCAGTTAGTCAGATGATTGTACTTTTATAAGTTTTTTAAGTGAAAAGTGGTTATCAATTGAAATAAACGTGATATGAACAGTCATTGTATTTGTACAGCTTGTTGTGTTTTTGCCACTGGTCATTCGGAAATTGTGCACTTGGAAGGAGATACGATACCTTTAATATTCAGAAATTTTAAGATTGCATGAATACTTGTTTGAACGTCAAAGTACCTATAGCTATTTGGATTTAAACTTGTTCAAGTTCCCTTCTGTTTCAAAGTCAAATGCATAGTTTTTATACCTTACCGAATTTTCACCTTTGTGCTAGCTTACAGTGAATAGTTATTAGGGTGTATAGTTTATTATGTATATCACTTTCACAATATGAATTTTCCAGAAACACGTTTCCGATTTCACATTTTTCCAGTCGATAACCATTTTGATTTCTAATCTCCTGAAATGTACTTTCATTCCTTTTAATTCTATTAGAAAATTTGCACAGATTTTACGACTAACGCACGGACACGCCTACACGTAACAGTGATAATCTTAAGTAACAAAATGTCAAGACTTGTTGTCTTGGTTGGAGGCTGAGACATTTGGGGCTTCGTGGTCAACATTTTAAACTTCTAAAAAAGAAAAGCAACCTCAAAAAGAAACGCACGACTGCATTGTATAACTATGGGGATCTTAAAAATAATAATAGTGAATTGAAAACAAGACTGTGACGGAAAAGAAAGAAAAAAATAATGGTGACATGCATCGATGGGCAAAATAATTGATGGACCACTGGAACAATCTTGCGAAGAACCTTGTATAATCTTCGCATTCTATATCTCTGTCCTGCCTAATCCCTTTCATGACTTTTTACTGCAGACCTAATAATTATGGATTAACATACATATGCTCTAACGTGCCCGAATTATTCGGGATTTCTCCTTGTGGTTCCCTCTTTTATCCTAACGCCAAATTATACACCTGTGTTTTGCCTCTTGGTTTTCTCAATTATTAACACTATATGGATTATCTATATGCGATGAAATTCATTACAGGCTTACGCACTGTTGGCGAAACTCAAATTAGACGTTTACCTGAAAATAAGAAATAAAATTACATGCAGAATTACATTTTTTAAACTTTTACTCAATTTTTAGTGAACGCCTGATTTTGCGTATGCTAAACAAAACTATTTTCTATTTATGTAACTAATATGATAAAAAGCGCCTAATAGTTGTTTTGTTAAGAACAAATCTCACTGATAGACGAAAATACTATATAGCGCTCGTAACTGCACTTTATACATAGTGTTTTAAGCATCTTGCGTATATTGCATGCTGGTTGTCTTATTTCATTAACGAACCCTGGGTTTCATTGTTGCGTTGAGCTAATTTATTAGTGATCAATTACGTAAGTGATATGATACTTTATGTACAAGCAATCAAAAACATTGAAAAATCTTTTAATATGCTTTGATGGCAAAATGAGTATTAATAATAATTATATCGCTTTTGTGTTACAAAACATAAGTTTCATACAATATCATGTCTTTAAGTTTAAATGTGCATGGTGGGATAGTACTATAATAAGGGCAAATTTATCATTGAAAAGTTCACAATGTTAAAATATAAGTGCGAAAGAGATATTATAACGTTAGCTGAAGTCTTTCTATAAGCACTATTTTAGCATGCAAACAATTCCTAGACTAGATAGCTCAGCGCTTAATGAATACGCAGTTCAATCAATGTCTTGATTAACAGTCAACGTATTAATCGTCGTGAGACAAATTAATACAAGTATACGTCCGAATTCGTCCTCGCGGCTCTATAGCTCCAAATAATCTTTGTTATACGTCCGAAGATGCATGCATCGCGATTGTGAATCGACTAATAAAATGATCCTATTAATAACTCTTGATTAAACCTTTTTACAGCCTGAGCCAGAGGCAGCAGCCATCGTCGAGAACAACGTCACGAAGGAGAACGGCATTGCTGATGATGCTCCAGTAAGCCCTCCACCTGCCGTGCCACAGGAGACGCCCCAACCCGCGCCGGCTATCACCGAGGATGTTGCTTCAGTGACCAAGGTACGCAATTTCATATATTCCTGTAAACTTTTAAAGCGTTTCTTTTTGTTAAACTACATGTAACATGTTAGTTTCCTGCATTCGCAAATCCTTATATCAAAATATTGTAAAGACTTAAAAATTCGATAATTTAATTAAAGTAGGTTTTTGAAATAATTTAGTCTACTTTCTAAAGCGCCGGAAGTTATATATAAAATACATGATTCAGTCATAATTAAAATCTCTACGTATATTCATGAGTTATATTTCAAATAGCTAATTTTAGTTTATCGACTTTAGAACTGAAATTTACGCCTTGCAAGTTCATACCAACCGATTCATTAGTGAAATTAAAATTATTAAAATATTCGAAATTATAAGTTTGCATATCAATTCCAATAAAGATAGTGTGTGTATGTATATTTTTACCTTTTCATCAATTTTGGTAGCAACCAATTAATACCAAAAATTTAATTGGATTCGAACATTGTATATCAAAATATTTTTCAATTTTGTTGTTTGTTTAGAACTACATTTTTTTATTGTACTTACAAAGTTGTTTTGAAAAATTTATAAACTGTTACTAGAACGATTTATTTTAAATTGGTTTGAATGATGATCGCCATCTGATTATGATTGTTCGCTGAACGATCGTAATTCTTAAGACCCTCAATAAATAATTATTGGTCCATGAAGACATTTGAGCGAGGGGCCATCTGACAAATACTATAGACACACAAATATTTATTGATAAATATATAATCGTAAATACCTTTATATTAGTATTTTTCATATATTTTCTTTTATTACAGGCTATTGAGGAAATCGACATCAGTGAGAAGGCCGTCGCTGCGGCTGTTAATGAAACTATTGAGAGTGCTGGAGTAAATGTAAGTTCTTTTCTTTCAAACTATGAGTCATATTGATTTCTACAATACAGAAATCAATCACTATAATTCTTGAATCTAGTACAATCAATCTCAGTCAATATTCTTTCTGTATCACAAATTGACATTTTTCTCATTTTTTTTAAATAAAATTTTTCCAATGAATGAAACAAAATGAAATGTATAAAAAGTGTATCAATAAAAAATGAATATTAATATGGTTTGATATTTTCTTCCAGGAAATTGTCGCCGATTCAGTCCACCAAAACAATTTGAATGAATAAACGCCGCTAACCGAATTGTATTTTGGGAAGAAGAAAGTTTTTTCTCTCGTTAAAACCAAAAAAGTATATTATATAGATATGTATATTTGGACCATTCCTGCAACAAAACCGAAAATGACGTTCTTTCGTTACGAGCAACAAAAAATAAAAATACGGAGCGACGACGATGTCTACTAAATGCAAAGCGCGACATCGCGAGAGCATACAGACTTTTTATAGTAGGCCTATATTAATTAATTATATTACGGCATTTGACAGCAAGCGAATAGACGGTACAGGAGAGTGTAGTTTTTTCAGAGCTACAGTCGATTTATTTAAGATGAAATAATAAAAACTGCAAGCGCCAGATAAAAAGAAAATAATTAAAAGGCTTAAAGTAAAGGAAAACGTAAAAAAGACAAAGATAAATGAAAAAAAAGAGTGAAAAAAATTATGACTCGAGCGACCGTCGACGATCTTTTCCGGTTTTGCAAATCGAGAGTCATTGCCGATTTATAATCTATTTCGCGAGGCGAGCATACGAGCAAGAAAGTTTTTTAATACTGGGCCGTGCCCAGCCGCAGGTTACGATGATATTGCCCTGCAGTGTAGAAATTTTAAAGTGTCATTAATTGTTATTAAGATTAATATTAATAATGAAATGAGAGCAGCATCGCGTGCGGCGTTCAACTGGCGATAGAGAGGATGAGCGCTTTGACATTTTTTCCTTCAATCGCGAGTGTCGCTTATCGTTGTGTACTCTGCGGGAAATACTCAGAAAGAAAAATGATAAAATGGGATTAAAAGTGAAAGAAAGATGAAAAGAGTGGCAGCCTCCCGTAACTACACTACTATTGTATACTGTAAAAGAAGCATGGAAAGAAAGCGAGAAAGAAGAAAATGTAGCGAGATTGGATTGGCGAAGTTTTTAAATTAAAGAAAACGGAGCGACGGACGCGAGAGAGCTTGTGCACGACTGCGTATGATGTTTGCGAGTTGCGAGCGAATGCGAGTGTAAAGGTGATAACGAGAGTTTAACAGAGAGATGAAAACGAGAACGGATTTGATGAGATGGTGGGCAAAGGTTAAGCGGGGACAGTATGCTCGAACAAACGAAAAATAAAAAAAAAAAAAAAAAAAAAAATTAATAAGTTGCTAGTGCGATGAGACGAAAATGAGAATAAAATTTGATTGGAAGCACGTCAATGGTATATATATTATTATACTCGTTGATTACGCGTTTTCGGTAATAATAGAAATTTTTTACATGTACGAGAGAACAAAATATTGTATTGCTTTTGTAATTTCTTCTTTTCGCTACTTTTGTACTTGTACAATCAACGACAAACAAGACTGCAGGTGCAAACTCTTCCATGCGAAATAAAACGACAAAAAAATGATAAGCCTAAATGCTGCGAGTACACAAAAACTCATACATCACGAATTACACGATACACAATTAGAAAAAATTATAAGATATACATACAGTAAACTCGAGCAGTGTAAGTGATATATAATCTAGACGTAGGGAATGCGTTTGTGTAAATTCAGCGTCTGTTTGAAAAGTCGAAAAGAACAAAAAAATATGCCACTTTTTACACATGAGACAAAGCCCATCGTAATCTCTTTTTGATAATTGATATTGTCCGTTTTACAGTAAAATAAGAATCCCGCACAAAGATAAAAGAAGACGAAATATACAATTTTACTACCGTCAGCCAGAACGTAACCTTTTTCAAGTTTTCATACCACGTTTCTACGTTTATACGGATCTCCCAAAGCGAAGCGACAACTAATCCTAAATAACCTTTAAGAAAGAACTTTTTCATTAAGACCGTAGCGTAGAGACCAATATAATGAATAAAAAAATGAATTTACACTATTAGATAAAAAAATAAATAAAAAATTAAAGCCATGAACCTGCATATATGCTCTATACGTATATGCTCCTTACCCGGATTGGAACGAAAACAAAAATACTAAAATTTCTAAGTGTTAGCGAGCGAGAGAAGAAAAAAGTACAGAGAGGGAGAGTCTGCGGTCGTAAACGTCCGCACGAGCGGCATTGATTTTAAAATCGATATATTATTAATTAGTAAGGCGAGCCAGCGAGAGAGTGAGAGAAAAAGAGAGAATGTATGTGTGTGTGAGTGAGAGAGTAAAAGTAAGGAGTTAAAATTAAAAATTGTATAGTAAACCTTATTCGTAATGGGAATTTAAACATTGTCTGTAATAATATTTACAACGAAATTCACCGTTTCCTCTCGAGACGATTTCAAAGCTCAGCGACGAGAGCGAATTATTTTCATTTGCGCACCCTTATCGCCGTGTCGGACTCGTCATCGCGTTTGAAAATTTTTCGACAAGCGAAGCGAGCACTATAATCGTGTATACATTAAGCGTCGAGAGCGAAAATTACACGATTGCGTTGTTTTCGTACATGGAAATTTTCAGATGCGATTCGCAGTCCGCAGTATCTTTGATCAGCAGTTATAATAGTAACTAAACTATTCTACATTTATCTATAACCTATAATAAACTGTGAAACAAGTGTATTGCGGTTGTTTGTTTTTTATCCCTGACTCCTAATCCTTTACTGCCATTTTATCGTTTTATTTTAATGAAAATTGCTCATTTTTATTCAAGTATATCAATGACTTTATAAAATATTAATTTGAAAAATATTTCATATAGCAAAATTTTAAAAATGTGGGAAAGTCGTAAAAAAAAATCTAAATGGTAAAAATCATTAAAGTACTGATTCAAACACCACTTAATTTGCATACATTTTCTTCATACCATTAAAAAATTAAGAGAACGTAAAAAGAACGTGAAATATTATTATTGTATTAAATCATTGATTCTCAATTTAACCATTTCTTTTTATGAAACCATTTAATAATACTTAACAATATTCAAAGGGTTTCTTAGTATTGCAAGATTTATGGTAACTCACAGATCACATGTAGGTATGCAAGATGCACGGTTTTATGTTTATTTGAAATATCACAGTATGAAAAAAGTCAAAATAAATTCAAATTTTCATGCCTTATTTTTCTGTTTTCAAGAAATGTGAAATGCTTAATTACGAACTTTTTATTACATCTATGACAGCTTCTTACAACCAATGTAATATTAATTAGTTACTAGTGTGTACTTAGTGTGTAATATACTATTGAAACAAATGCATGAAATGCGATTATAAAGATTTTAATACCTTTTATATAATAAGTTTCAACGTTTTTTGAAGAAGTATACGCGAAAAAAGTATGAGTTTGACTCTGAATATTTTAACTTTTAGTTATACCTAACTGTAACATTTATAACAGAAAATCAATTAAATTTCATTCGTCTTCAAACCAAGTTTTAAAAGTTTTTTTCGATAAATACCTAGTAGATTATGCACCTAGGGAGTAAAGTACTTTTCAATCAGCATTTCGAAATTTTTGCATTTTAAACATTGTGCATAGAATAAAAAAAAATCGTAAGTACAATGGTATACACAATTATAAGTATATAAATTAAATCAAAAGTTTAAATTTTGTATAATTTGTTTTCAATATTGTTAATATACTATTTAAATATTATGTGCTAATTACCTAATTTATTATATATGAAGCTACTTATATACAAAAATTAAAATATACTTTTCATACTGCTATCGCGCGCAACTCGTGTATAAAATTGCATTTTATTAATTTGGTGATCAAGATAGTAATTGACAACTGTTTTTGCTTATAAATGTGAATATGTTGTTCTTTGAGGGCTTTATCGAGCTAGAATCTATTTCAAAAGTTAGTTTTTCTTTCTTCAATCACAACATAAATAGATAATATATACAAATAGTATTAGACTGACATCACATAAAATTGCTATTATGTCAAGAATGATTCCCTGAATTTTGAATATGTTAAAGTTCTTCTATAATTTTAAGTAATATTAGTTTTTTGAAAAATTGGTAACATCAATTATAATTAAAACTGTAACTTTTACGACGACGTCTCCGTAAGAGTTTATGTATAATAAGCAATCAACTTTGTGAATTAATTTCTTAAATCTCATTTATGAAATTTGTTTTTGGATCTAAGGTCATACTTTTGTATAACCTTATGCTTAGACTCATTATTTAAATCACCTAATTTACCTTTATATTTACTTAGTTTTGCCATTGAAATTTAATACATATCTTAAAGTGGTTAATTCACATCAGAGATAACTTATACCATCCCTAAGACAAAGCCAATATGAAACCCAGAGGTAAGACTTTTAATATAATAGAACATAATAATTTTAATAAACTTATATTTTTCAAATTAAAAGTACTTACCTATAAATTATTTAATTAATTAAAAACAATAAATGAAAATAATTTATTTCCTAAATGTGAATAAATATGTAAAGATATAAAAAATACATTAGACATTGTTTTACATTTATTAAACTTATACAAATATATCACAATCTTTATGCAGCTTATAAAATATATTTATTAACAAATAATTTAGGTTATATTTACATCTTAAAATTGTAGTCTGCAGTGGTTAATTCGGCTTATTCCATATTTATTAAAAATATAATATTTTATAATATTACAAACACTTGTATTATAATTAAAATAATAATTATGTAACTATGGCTTCTATGGTATTTATTACTGATTCTAATTCATCTTTATTAAGTTCTAATTCTAAAATTTGTTGTTTTTGTTTTTCTTCTAAAATCAAGTCTAGCTGCAAAAGTGGTTCCCTAATAGAAGCTATTTTACTTGATCCCATCACATACTAGAAAAGATATATTTTTTTAAGATCAATCTGATACTATTAAATGTCAATTTTTAAACAAATTTATGGCTATTCAATTACCTTCAATCTCCAATCAAAATCAAACAATGTTGGTATGTGTTTTGATGAATATTTGTATAATAGTGCATCAGTAAGTTGAATTTTTCGTACTCTTATGCAAGTTAATAAAGCTTGTTGTACATTTTGTGGAAATTCATGATATTCTAAAGGCATCTGAAAAAGAAAATATAATTAATTATTAACATAAGTTATTTATTCTAAGAGATTCTAATAACATAACTAATAACTATTAACATAAGTATTTATCATTTATAGGTTCGATGATTGTCACCTACTTTTTCTTCATCAATATACAAGCAACTTGGATTATACAATAGCGTTAATATAATTTTGTGAATAGTATTAAATTCTTCTTTAGTCCATTCAATATTTGTATATTGCTGATATGTTGGTCCAGTATGGTTGCATATTTCATTAATACATGCATGTAAGAACTAAAGAAAAGTGGACATAATTATAAGTATATTAAATAAATAAATCCTTAGTATGATTGTAATAATAATTTAACCTTAAATAATTCTTCCTCCTTATCTTTGTTAAAAAGATTGTAACATGCAATTTGACCAATATCCATTTTATTTGAACAGATATCTAAAATGAAACATTTTCATAATTGTAATATTCATGTAAAAATGATCTAATCGTTATCTGATATTAAAAAATTCTAGAATCACAATACTGTTTGGATAATACACTGATTAAAATTCTTATTTTATATTTGCATTTTGCTTAAAATTTTTTTATATTCATTTACTATCTAAGCTCTAAGTAATTTAAATGAAATATATATTTTGAATTTAACCTATAAATTCAAATAATATTTGTAAATTTTAAAGTAAACTCAAGATATTGTACGGTTACTGAACAGATGCTATCACCTGAATAAGTCAAAATTGATGCTATCTCCTGAATAAGTCGATTGAAGAATGTTGTATTAGGTACTTATTAGTAATTATATATTATTATAGATACCAGATACCAAAGAGGAAAGACGAATTTAAAGGTTAGTAATGTTTTCAAATTTATCTTTGGCAAAATATTTTTAGTTTTATTTAAAATAAAACTTTTATAATCGATTTACAACTGTAAATATAAATACATTTTTATCTCTCTAAAAAGTTGGAAGTTGTAAACACATCATTTGTATATTAGTAAGTAGTGCAATGTGCAAGTAAGTTGCTTGACGGGTTGACAGTGACGGGACACTGATGGGATTGGGTCTTGGGAGCGCCAAGCCACCAATCGTGAGATTCATAGTGTCTTTGAATAAGTATATAGGTAAGAATTGGGTAAAACTTGAGAATATCATTTTTTGAGCAACAAAATGAGCCTCTGTTTTAGGATTTTCTCCATTGGGTAGCGACAAAGATACCTATAGAACAGTTTTTCTAGGGGAAACCCAACAATGAATTCTGTGGCTTCGAGGCATAACCACATGTAAGTCCATTTTTTTGAAAATCGGGGAAACCTTGGATTTTGTATCTTCAAATGGGTTTTTTTCATTTAAGAATGTCAGTAGAAGCTAAAACATTTCCCTAAAGCTACGATATACGGAAAACGTAACAACATAAGTCCATTTTTCAAATTTAGTGCGCGG